>CM047426.1:59949395-60049395 GCA_026168455.1 Theocolax elegans
TGTAAAATTATAAATTAAAAAAAAATTAAAAAATTAAGTATATATGTAGTGTAATTTCGACCGAGGGAGCGTTAGCGACCGAGGAATTGTTGCTAGTTTCTATTAATATTTCGGGTACTTTTCCCAGATATTTTGACCATAAGTAATCTTAATGATCTGGACCCACTCTGGAAATTTATAGGCAGTTTCTGACTATAAAAAGACATCTTGTAGCAGTATTAGGTTTCCACAGTTCGAAGCAAAATTGCTGATTTTCAATATTTAAGATTTAAATGGCTTACAAGAGTTTGACAGCATACATTTGTGTCTTTAAAAGTATTTTTAATAAAAAGTTCGAAAAATTTTACAAAAAAGTCATATTTATGTTTTTAGTGAAAAATGCATTACCTGGGAGCTACAACTTCATATGAATGGGCATATAATGCAAGAAAGTGCGAAAATGTCAACTTTGACTTTATGTAATTTAAAATAATGACCCCGATAAATCTGAAAAAATTCAGATCTACTGGACACCTCTAAAACATATTCCCACAGTTATAATATTCATTTTTTTCATCTTCGATGTCACAGAGAACCACCCATCTTCAATTTTTTTCTTTTTTTAACATCTTTGATTTATAATATCTTTGCTTTGAATCAAGATCCCATATTAAATTAAATTTTGTGGCAAAGCTATTGTTTTAAAGAATAACTTGTTTCAATCAAAGGGATATTGCTTCTGTCGGACAGACGAAAATCAATACTAACAAAATGTAAATAAACTGTAAATTAGGTATTTGTAAAAGTAGTAAAAAATTTTATTCAGCATTTCAAACCTTTATCTCATTTGATGTGTAATAATAAAAGTTCACCTATTTTGAGATATTTTAAGGTATTTTAAGATATTTAGCATCCAAAATGGTGAAAAATGGGTAAAAGAAAAAAAACTGTTGTTATAATTTGCGTAACTCTGATGCATATTAATATTTTTAATTAAAATTTCTTGCAGATTCTGGATTATATTTTTAGATTATCTAAAAAAACACGAGCAATTTTAAAATTTATGTACATTTGTCGTGAAATCACCTACATCTATTTTATTAAGGGGACAAACTTGGATTAAAATTGAAAAAACAATTTATTATTTTTAGGTAATAAATTTTTTCATAACAATTGAAAATATTTTTAAATTTTTTAAACAAATTAAATTATTATTAACTTTTATTTAAATTTTTTTGACCAATTTATATGTAGCATAACATTCAAATTTTATATTAAAGGTTAAATAAAACTCTTGTTTTCCATTAATTTGGCATTTATTGGGTATTGTATGATAATTGGCCATTTCCTGAACTAACTAAACTATTTTAGTTAATTATGCGCCTGCGTACCCTGATTTTTTTCCATAATGGACAGGATATCCCAGGAACCATTTCATCGAATAGGCTGAAATTTAAACAGTAACTTTTAAATATTTTTAATCCACTTGAATTAAATAGACTGTGTTAACATTGTAAATAAATTATACTTGTCAAATTATTCAGAGAAATTAAAAAATTGTGAAATAAATAGCTAAATAATTAATTTTTTTAATGAACATTTCGACTTTTATTACAATTCAGTTTCATTTAAGTGCATTAAAATCAAGTTTGCTATTACTGTTAAAATATCAGTTTATTCGATGGAGTGGTTTCTGAGATATCCTTGGTATTAATATAGTTAATAATAAGTTATTTAAAATATGTAGTGCAATTAAATAATTAAATTATTTTAAGGCTTGACATTTCCTTATCGGCCATTTTTCAATTTTGTCGCATATTAACGCGTTCAATAACAAATGAATCGACCAATATGCGAGTTTGTTTACGTTTTCGATCTCTCATTCCCCTCTCCGGGCACTATCCCTCCACGCATCGCTTTCGGTCTCACTGCACCACTCATCACCGGCTGCCGCGCTCTGATTGGCACGAAATAATAATATTTAATTAACAATAACGTAATAAATAAGCTCTAAATCAAAATTTGTCTTAAAGAAAACTTGTTTAGAATTTTGAGTTATATATGTGTGCGATATTAACGGAATAAATTTCAGAGCACCCTGTATACAGGGTGTTCTTTTAATGATTCCGTTCCTTCGGCATGCATACAGAGCAGGAGATTCTAAACACCTTTTTCCTTCAAAAAATTTTGATTTGAAGCTTATTTATTATGTTATTGTTAGTTAAACATTATGAATTCGAGCCAATCAGAGCGCGGCAGCCGGAGATGGGCGGTGCATCAAACACTTAAACAAATTCGCATATTGGTCGATTCATTATTTATTTAAATAATTAATTATTGAACACATTAATATGCGACAAATGCAAGAGAATCGGGAGATTGAAAAATGGCCGATAAGGAAATGTCAAGCCTCATTATTTTATTATTTAGTTATTTAATTATTTAGTTACTTTACGCATTTTAAATAATTTATTAATTAATAAATTAATACCAGAAATATCTTAGAAACCACTTCATCGAATAAACTGAAATTTTAAGAATAATGTTACTTAAATGAAACAGAATTTCGTAATTAAATTCGAAATGCTAACGTTAATTAATATATTACAAAATTAATTATTTAACTGTTTATTACATTATTTTTTAATTTTTCTGAATAACCTGACAAGTATACTTTTTTTTACAATTTTAACATAGTCTATTTCATTCAAGTGGATTAAAAATGTTGAAAAGTTACTGTTAAAATTTTAGCCTATTCGATGAAATGACTCCTGGGATATCCTGTCCATTATGGAAAAAATCAGTGTATAGAGTCTCTTATAATTAATTAAAATAGTTCCCTAGTAGAAATCTGACAATAAAAGTAATATTTTTAGTCAAAATTACCAATTATCATAAAATACCCAATAAATGCCCAACCCGCGTTAAAATGTAAAACTTAATATCAACTTGATATAAAGTTATGTTTGGCAAAAGTTGATATCAACATACGCAATGAGACTATTCCAAACTTGGAAAAATATTAATTAAACATTTGTATAAAGTTCAGATAAACTTAAAATAATCTCTTAGATAAGTGTAAAAATATATTTTTTGAACGGATAAAATTTTATTAAAAAAAAAAAAAAAAATTTATTCCGAGATTCGAACCTCCGATCTTCTACTTCGAAGTCTCTCGCTCGACCGACTAAGCCATTTTTATTGTTCATGTCATAAAATTAAATTTTGGTTATAAATAACAATTGGAACATACTTCTAAGTTTATAACCTGAATGTAACTTATTAAATATAAACAATAAAATAGCATAGTTGATAGAGCGAGAGACTTTGATCGAAGTATCGAAGATCGGAGGTTCGAATCTGGGAATAAATATTTTTTTTTATAGAATAAAAACTATATGTCTGATTTTAACTATTGTATATTAATTGAATTTATTACGTGAGAATAAGGTCTGATAACATTGAATGCGGCATCGTTAGCGGATCTCTTCTGTGCAACCGCCTAGTCTGGGCGCTGGGTCTGTTCTGAGACTGCCTGGTCCGGGCGTCGGATCTGTTCTTTTGTGACTGCCTCGTCTGGGCGATGGCTTTCTTCTGCAACTGCCTGATCCGGGCGTCAGTTCTCCTCTCTCCGCCTCGTCTGGGCGATGGCTTTGTTCTGCGTCCGCTGAGTCTGGGCATCGATTCTGTTCTGTCACGAATTCGGCGGATCGGCTGCTCGAGAAGCGTTCCGCCTGTGGTGGGAGGCTCCTGGAGTCAGCGTTTCGTTGCTGCGTGGATTCGGGGGTTTTCCGTAGATACTCCGTGGACAGTGCCAAAATTGCTATGGTTGCAATATTAGTCTGGCAACAAGTATCTATAGTTTATTGGACGGATCGCGTCCGAGTAACTTTCCGCGAAGGCTGCGCGGTGAGCGCGAGTTAGCGCAAGTCAACGATGTTCGTTGTCAATCAGACCGAATGCAGTACGACGCTCAGTTATTTATTGCGCCATCGTCAATGGTTTTGCTGCGATATTCGAAGTATTGCGCGGTATACGAAGATCCAACATGATCTTAGATCGTAAGTTACAACTTATTTAAGAGATTATTTCAAGTTTATCATAAATTTATTCATACATTTAATTAATATTTTTCCAAGTTTGGGATAGTCTCATTGCGTATGTTGATATCAACTTTTGCCAGACATAAACTTTATATCAAGGTGATATAAAGTTTTAGATTTTTACGCGGGAATTAATGGCGAAATTAGAGTTTTTTTAACCTTAAATGTTACTAGGGTTATGCTACAGATAAATTGGCCAAAAACATTAAATTAAAGGTTAATAATAATTTAATTTGTTTAAAAAATTAAGAAATGTATTCAATTGTTATGAAACTAATTATTATTTAATAGTATTGAATTGTTTTTTTCAATTATAACCCAGGCTTGTCTCTTTAATAAAATAGATATGGGTGATTTCACGACATGTGTACATAAATTTTAAAATGGCTCGGGTTTTTTTTAGTTATACTAAAAATACAATCCAGAATTTGCAAGAAATTTTAATTCAAAATATTAATTTGCATCAGTGTTATGCAAGTTATAACAACAGTTTTTTTTCTTTTTTTCATGTTTCACCATTATGGATGTTAAATATCTTAAAATACCTCAAAATATGTCAACTTTTTGTATTACATATTAAATGGGAAAAAGTTTGAAATGCTCAATATAATTGTTTACCGTTTTTACAAATACCTAATTTGCAGTAATAAAATTGGCTAACAAGGCTCATTTTGTTAGTTTTGCTTTTGGACTGTACGACAGCATCAATATGGTTCTGATTGAAACAGGATATTCTCTGAAACAATAGATTTTCAACAAATTTGATTTAATAAGGGATCTTGATTTAAATCAAAGATAGAATAAATCAAATAGATTGTAAAAATAAAAAATTAGACAAGTGACAGTTTTAGCATTCGAGCACCTATTTCATACTATCCAACAGTTCTATTCAACAATTATCCTGGATAACACTTTTTAGGCACTTTTGATTCGACTATGTTTATTTAATAATATTAACTTATTAAACTTACGTTAAATGTGCATAAATATGTCGGTGACAGCCAAGATGGCGTCGAGTGAGAAACATCCTCCAGATAAGCTCGACTGTAAAGTATACAAGTATTACCCTAAGCAAGAAGTAAAAACAGTGATATGCATCATTTGTGAAAGTGTATACCACAGAAATGATTTTGAAAAAATAAAAAATCATAAATATGTGGGTGAAAACCTAATAATCTGTCTGGATTACAGACTTAAAGACATAACCTTACAATCAGGTCAACATATGTTAAGTGATGTGGCTAAAAAAGTTATTGCTGCTATTAAATTAAAAACGACAGAAGAATCAAGAGAAGAGTTATTGCAAGAATTGGATAATAAAACAGTTGAGAAACAAAATGCAACTATAGGAAATGAAGACAATGAAATCGAAGATCTGATAAAAGAAAACACCTAATTGCAGGAACTAATTACTGAGTTACAAGAAAAAAATCAAATTCAAAATGAATTAATAGAAATAAAGAAGCAAAAATGTGTGGAAAAAGTAACAACTACAAAAACATATGTAGAAGTTATAAGTGACATTAAAACAAAACAGAAAAAAGTGCCTAACATAACGGTAAAGACCAACGACCCAAAGCAAAAATTACTATGGAATTGATTACGAGTTGCAATGTATCACAGAAAGATATACAGACAAAGTTCATACGTAAGAAAAATGACACCGAAATAGAAATAAGCTGCATGAATGCCAGAAGTGTAGAAGCAGTTGAGTCAGCACCAAGCAAAAAGTTAAAGAACTGTAATATTAATATAGAACAACAAGATATTCCAAAGATAAAAATAGTAGGAATAGACAATGTTACACAAATGGATGATAATGATATTGAAAGTGATATTAATACAAGAAATATCAGTCAATTCAAAGAAGGTGGGAAAATCTTGCATATGTACAGTTATAAAAGAAATAAAACTAACACTGTCTTTATGGAAGTTATACCGGAAATCTACAAGTTTTTATGTGAAAATGGTAATAAGGTTTTCCTAGGACATCAGTGCTGCAAAGCCTACGATCTCATTAATACAACGCCTTGTTACAATTGTGCAAGATACGGACATAGTGCAGCAAAATGCAAAAATGAGACGGTATGCATAAAGTGCTCGGAAAAACATAACATAAGTGAATGTAAAAATACCAAACTTGAATGCGCTAACTGTATTTTCAACAATATGCAATACAGAGCCAGTTTACCGACGGATCACTTACCAAGGGACAGAATGATATGTAGTATTCTAAAAAAAAAGTAAAAATATACATCGACTCAATTAATTACATAATAGAACCTGTATTACCGACATGGGAGGAATCAGGTGCATTACGAGCGATATGCAACTTGCAAATGAACAACATACTTTACCAAAGAAAAGTCAAAACTGTTAAAGGAATGACAAACAAGATTAATGCAAAAACAACACAATTACGGGAAAAAAATCATCAAACAGCAAGTACATCACAAGAAGAGACTTAATAATGGATCATCAGTTAATCTACTAGAAACAATACAAAATAATCTTCAACAAAGTGAGAGGGTATATGATGATATTGAAACTTTTAATAAAGATAGAAAAATTAATAGTAACTTAATATTATATCTTAATATTAGAAGTTTAGAAGCAAATTTTGAAAAACTACAAATCTTGATTAAAAGTTTCAAAATCAAACCATATGTGATTGTGTGTACTGATGTATAGAAATTAGAAAATTATCAGTATTATAATATAAAAGAATATAGTATATATTATAATAATGGAGACATTAACAAAATGATGGGGTAGTAGTTTTTGTTAGAAAAGATGTAACACATGTAAGCGAAATACAATATTTACATTAAATAATAATAAACTGCTTGAAATATTCTCATTGTATAGGTCTCATGATCTGTATTGTTCAGAATTTAACATAAATTAAAAAAATTACATAGAACAAAAAGAAAATAAAGCGGTAAATCATATAATAATTGGCGATTTTAATATTAATATACTAGAAAATAATGCTATAAGTACAGGTTTTCTAAATAGTCTATTTGAAAAAGGTTTTCTTCCAAGTTTCACTAACATCACAAGAACAAGAAACTTAACAACGGAATTAGGCACTTGCATAGATAATATGTTTGTGAAAACGGATTTTCTCAATACTAAAGGGTTAACTATAAAAATACCGTTAACAGTCCATTATCCATTAGTCCTTGAATTACAAAATCAAAAACTTAAATCAAATAAAAGTGAAACAAACGAAATAGCTTACTTATAATTACAATAGCTTACTTATAATTACAATAAAATATGTAACAACGCGTTGCAAATTGTGTGGTTCAAATATAGAAATCTAAGAGATCCTAATGAAATTATTAAAGGAATAATATTAGATATACAATTAAAGTATAAAGCATAAAGTTGTGAAAATACAAAATATAAAAAACTGAAATGTAGTAAATCAAAAAACAAACCGAGGAAAGATTGGATAACCAAAGCGATCTTAAATTCATGTAGTAAAAAAGAAACATTGTACAAAAAACTGAAAGAGCAGCCGGAAACTAAAGATCTAGAGGCAATACAATTTTCGTCAAAACACTTGATAAAGTTATTAATGAAGCAAAAATTAATTATAACAAGAGAACTATAGAAGAAAATAGACACGAACCAAAGAAACTATGGAACTGTAAAAATAATAATATAGGTAGACACAAAGGCAAAAATGCCACTAACATAAAACAATTGAAAATGGAAGACAATACTATAATTAAAGAAGAAAGTGAAATAGTAATGTAACGGGGTGGGTACTGGGGAATGTAAGGCCCCGGTCAGACCCAATCTCTCCCAACTTACCAACCTTAAGTGTACAGTCCCACGATGCAGCTGGGAATCACTTTGATTCCCGTGCAATACCGTTAACAACGTCAAACACCTCGTTTGACTTTAATATTGTGTGTTGGGCTCTATGCCCAAAATTGCCAACTAGAATAAACACCGGAGAGGGTGGTATTCGTAGAATAGGACTATGACCGGTAAAAACGTTATCAGCAAACGATATATTATGTTAATCGGCGAGAAAGATCGTCTCGACGAGTCAATTTATTAAATAAATAATGCTTCCTCTCCTGGACCGTACCAGGTAAATCGGAATACGAAATATTAAATAGACACGCGGCTCTACACGTGGTGCATCACTTACCGCGAATCTGAATATTTCGTATCGGCGGGAAAAGACTGGGCAACGGAGAGAGAGCTTGGCCTAGTGATTATCTCTCTCTCACTGCAACTGTCGGGAACGCTGCCGACTCCTGGCTTCCTTCTTTCCCTTACTGTGGGACGTGCTGCTTTGCACGCCGACGAGGAGGTTGGTGGGGAGAAATACCTTACACCCACACACAAGATGCACCGACACTTCAGTTCTTTTATTGCGTAAAATATATCACACCGGCTTCTCAACACGCTGTTGTTGCCGTGCGCGCGCGAACTCGATACTGCCAGCTGGGCGCGCACGATACTGGCGCGTTCGTGCGCGCGCCGCGCTGTATATCCTCTTTTGCGTTGCTTACCAGATCGGTAACTCGCTTACCGTTATACCCACTTCCAGATTCCGCATACTGTGTGTGGACTCTGTTCCTCAAGGAACGGGAAAGAGGGTTAATGAGTTGCTCTTGATCAGGTTTATCAGGATGCGAGGAAACTGTTTCAGACGATTGATCTCCTTGCAGCGGCAGAGCGGACAACTAGGTTCGTCAGAACCTCCCGTTCCGCTCGTTGAAGGCTGGGGCTACAGTTTAACCTGTATTCAAAGACAGACTCTTCGAAATCCGCCTCAGCCTTCAGTGGCTGCTGGCGCTTTACGTCCGATACGGTCAGGAGCCTGGAGGACCCCTCGTCCTCGTCTTGGGGGAACTGATTTAGAATCTGCATTGGCAGACCGCTCTACGGGTGATGGGCGCTTTACGGTCTCGGTTATTTTCCGGGGACGACTACGCTGTCGTTTGGTAACGCGGGACCTATCTAAAGACGTACGCGACGTCTTGCGCGGATTACACCGAGTTCCCTCGCCAGGGGACTCGCTCGCATTATTCTCCCTCGCAGGGGAGCATTCGCTCGCTACAGGCGGGACGCACATCGCCTGTTGATCCCTCGACGGTTGAGGTTGCTCACGTTGATCCTATTCAGTTGACTCAACATCATTTTCGGGGACGTATCTCTTCAGATGCTCGATGTGAGATACTTCCTTGTCCCCTTGATCATCTTGTATGACATAAATTTTCTTAAAATTAATTTCTGTTAGGTATATGATAACTTTGTTAAATTTTATTAATGATATTAAATAAACATTGTATAATTCAATGAATTAGGTGATACAAAGTTTAACGGCAATAATAATTGTTGAATAAAACTGTTGCTTCTATGAAATGGGTACTCAAGTGCTAAAGCTGTCATTTTTCCAATTTTTAGGCACGACCGTTATACGGGATAGCCTTATATTTTTGTCATCGAAAAAAGTGTTGTTCCACGAATATCTCAAAAAGTTATTACCCGATTTGCCTGAAATTTTGAGGGTAGTTTTATCTACTTATAAAAATGTGCTAGTTCTATTTCCAGCCTCAACAGTGAAGCCATTTTAAAGTTATAACAAAGTTTACATGTCTTTAAATAACGGATTTTTTTTATTCTTCGTACAATATCTCGAAATAGACACGTTCTACGAAAAAAAATATAAAGACATAAAATGTTCATATTAAAAAGACGCAGCTTTTTCCCATTTAACATAGTATATTATTCCCCGTATTTTTGGCGCTAGAGACTCGCAAAGACGCAAATATCATAAAATTGAAAAATAAAAAAATCGTTGTTCCACAAATATTTCAAAAAGTTATTACCCGATTTGACTAAAACCTTGAGGGTAGTTTTCTCTACATATAAGAAGGTGCTGGTTCTATTTCCAGCAACATCGGCGAAACCATAAAGCTATAATAAATTTAAAATTTCTCTAAAAACGACTTACATTCATTTTTCGCACAATAACTCGAAATGTAGAACTCCTATCAAATAACTTTCTATTAAAAAAATGTTTTAATTACAAAGACGCAACTTTTTCCTATGTAACGTAGTACATGATTTTCCAATATTTTTGGCGCTAGAGACTCGCAGTCGCTAGTATCATCAATTTGAAATTTAAAAATTCGATGTTCCACAAATATCTTGAAAAATTTTCAACTGATTTAGCTGAAATTTTAAGAGTAGTTTCCTCTACCCTTCGGATGGTGCTGGTTCTATTTTCAGTAAGATCGGTGGAATCATATTTTTGTTGTGCTATAACAAGGTCGGTAGAACCATATTTCAGCTGTAACTAGAAGAAAACTTGGTACTATACTGAATAATCTGGATATTTTCTTTTGTATTATAATGTTTTATCCATTAGTTTTTTTATAAGTCTATTTTCGATTTAAAATAATCAGTATTAATATTTATTATTGATAATACTATTATTATCTTAAATGCTGTAAAAGAAAAGAAAAAACAATAAATTAAATGTTTTTAATAAAGAAAAATACTTGTTTTTTAAGGAATTGCAATAAATTACTATATATATATATCAATGAAATAATATCAAACCTTTAAAATGTAAACGTAAAAAATAAATAACGTTGGTTGACTTACGATATCTTAATGACATTATGACGAAGACGAAATCCAATTCGTTTATTTGGATGTTGATGCAGCGGGTTATTGAACCATCATAAGTATATTTTGGAAAATAGAGGACGATAATGAAGTAACAAGTAATTCCTTGTAGTAGGCACTAAATTCAGGTGGTACAAACAGACAAGTCAGTCAAGCAGTATTCAATGGTATTGATCATGAGAAAAAGTCATTATAAAACGCCAAGTAATAATCAAATTGAGAATCAGAAGAAATTTGTCAGCCATTGCCGCTGAATTATTACCTGCAAGTTAGTGAGCGAGATACGTTGAACGGTTACTTGCAAATTATGGTATGAAACCAGTTAGCAGATTCGGTAAACTGTGTCGTCTCAATGATGAATCGATTTCCCTGGAATATATAGACGTTTCTTTTAAACTTATAATGAAATATAAATAATATATTGTAGGGAATAAATATAAAATAAATGTATTTCTCCGCGAACGCATTCCAACGGCGCGAGCGGATACGGAGAAAGAATCCGCAGTTGAGTTTCGGCGTACCGAACGCGAGGGGATGGTTCCCCCCTCCCCCCCTCCCTTTCTCCAGCGTCATCAGCGGCGACCGTGCGGTTATAGGACCCGCTCAACGGTCCAGCCAAGCTGGGCCACCGCCGACTCCCTCTCCGCGAGGGTAGGTAAGCGGCGTAAGCGCGCTGCGTGGGGAAAGATACCAGCATTGCTCCTCGGGCCGTCAGCGGAGCGACTGCACTCTCTAGACTTCGATTCATTAGTTTTAATAAACAACAAATTATATCTATGTGTTTTGTTTAATAACCCGCTCACCCTCCTACAATATAAATTACTGAATTTGATTTATAGATTAGAAGAGAGAGTGATAAAGATATATCGAAAGTCGATGCCATCAAATATACTGAATAATATAAAAACACAAGCAGCAAACAGTTTTAATAAAACATTCAAACTCCAGAGAAAAAAATGAACATTATTAATTTTTTTTTATTTTTCAGCTTACCAAGAACCCGAGGAGGGTTCATACAGCTATAAATATTATTAATAATAATAATAAAATAAAATATTATTTTATTATATATTACACATTCCAAACTAAATAAACATTAAAAGTAAATTCAATTGTAATAAGTAGATTCAAAGCAAACTATAGAAGTATTTTCAGTTCACTTCTACAATTTTATAAGACATTTTCCGTTCGAACTATCTATTTTTTTCTCTGAAGTTTGAATTTTTGGTTAAAACCGTTTGCTTCTTGTGTCTTCATATTATTCAGTACATTTGATGACATTGATTTTCGATATATCTTTATCACTTTGTCTCATAATCTATAAATCAAATTCTCTTATTGTTTTATTATAAAATTGCAGATATATTATAAAAAAAAAACAAACGAAAATGAAAACTACCTCGTGGTTAGAATAATTCTGGTATATGCCTCTGTAATTAGGCACTTCTTTATTCAGGAAATGAATCGCTAGATAACGAATACTTTAACTGAAATCATGACGGCTGTTGTTTTTCTAGTACATACAAACTAGTACAAACAGTATTACTTAATGACACAAATGGCCTCGTTGGTAATAGAGGTGGTAGCTGCTGCGATTGCTGTAGACCGGGACCACTGTTCGAGCTCAACGATAGTAATAATTGTAGTGATGTCGAAGCACCCTGTTAAATTATAATCACCAAATTTTATAAATTAGTAATGCAGAAAATTTTATCTACATATGTTCTCAAAGTGTTCCATCATCGTTGATTTACCACTCGTAAGCTCATTCACTTTTTCGTAGTCTTGACAACTTCTTCAGATTTACCCATAGTGTCCGAATCATGTCTATTTTTCGATTACGCTTGTTGAAGTTGGTTTGATGACAATGATGTCTTCTGGGGTGACAGAGTCTGCCAGAGCCGATGTAGTCCGTTCTATTGCAATATTACGAGAGGTTTACGTTCTGTTTTTGAACTTGATGAGGTTGAGCTTGCAATGTAGACGCTGTAGAATTATTTGCAGTCGGCAGTGTTACTGTGTTCGATCCATCTGGTAATCGGCGTACACGATTTCCCGATGATGAAGCTTCAATACCGCTTGCGCTTTCCAATACGCTTCTGTTGCGGCGATTAGCAACTAGTAATCTCGAGAATTCATTTAATTTAAGGCTAAAATTTATAAAGTATACAATTATGTTTATTTAATGAAAATTTGGATAATCGAGATTTAAAAATTCGCAAATTAACACGAATCTTTCATTTAAAGTTTACTTAAAAAATATCCAATCTTAACATAAAATCAATAATTTCCAATAAATTATAGAAAATTTTTTAATAACTTAATTCACCTCTACTTCTCTAAAATCTTCGATAGTTTTAAATTTATGGAGATATTCTTATAATTTAGTGTCAACAAGAAGTTGATCTAAAAGTACTTATTATACTTAAAAAACGCCCAGAATTTTTCCAGTCCATAAACTTGATCTAAATAAAATTAATTTAAATCTTATCTACCTATGTTTTATTTACAAAGATGATTTTAATCTTTACAGCAATATTTTTTTATTTAATTTTTTTTTAATAATATAATTCAATACAACAATTTCAAAATATAAATTTTATTTGTAGCGTAAAATACAATTTCTATCTAAAAATTCTAAATATATATCTTATGTAGATAAATGCACTTACCACTTTTATAATTTTTCGCTGTTTCCACTTGAAAATCTTTATAAAGTTGTGGTCTGAATTTTTGTTCTAAACCGTAATTATAAAAAAATTCAAAACAGAGACTTAAACCCATAACAATATCCTTCATATCCTTCACATACATCTCCATAAGCTATTGTACTAAACTCTTTGTACATAGTGCAAATGAAATTCTTTAAGAGAAATGACCAAAATTGGAAGAGTGTATTCACCTCTTTCTCCATACCAAGTTATTTACACATTATTTACACTGAAATAAAAAGAGATTCCATGAATTCTAAAGTGAATGATGACTTTATGTAAATTTTATAAATATAATGAATACAACAACGTGATTTATGTCAACATGATTTTTTTAGCTAAGAGAAGAAAACATATTATAATAATCATCATCACATCAAGAATTTATAACTTAGTTACAAAAAGTAAATTCAAGATTTTTTAATATCTTACCTTTTAAACAATGTGAATGATATTTATGATGCACTTGTTGAGTGAAACCGTTTACTTTCAATAACCAATGACTAGGATGTTGGAAAGTTGACAATGATTGCGGAGCACTACCGTAACTACTAGCTAAGAAACTGTTACGTCCTAGGGTAGACGTAACGTAGAAAAATTAAATGGACTGAATTTAAATTAAAAATACAAGATCCCCGTTTTAGTACGCGTATAGCGTCAAGGATGGGTGGCAATTCTCCTCGGTATAACACAGGTCATAGATCCTTCCGAAATTTACGTGCATGGGTAAGCCCGAGGTGCAACAATGAGTGAAGGCGAGGAAAGGAAAACAACCAACCTTATCGGGCGGGAGATCTACGGTTGACCGGTGGCTGCAACTGCTCGATTGTCTTTCTCGCTCTCGTTGATCCTGGATGCAAAGACTCCCTTACAATAGAAACGCGGTATAGACTAATTGGGATTTTAAAGGGAATAGGAAAATGACTAGTGTTGAAGGTTTAAAGATACTGAACACTGACTTTCGATTTCTTGCTTTATTTCGCGTTAAGTTTTGGATACAGGAGTTTACCTTACTTGAGAAAAGAATAAAGAGCAAGAGCGCACACCCCGGTGCGACATCCCTATTTATATCAAGGGTTTGGGGTGGAGTTTTGGTACCTCTTGACCAATCAAATATTGTACATTTACTTAATTAATTTATTCTTTGTCATGCGTGACCTAATTAAGTTATTGGCTAGAATTTTTCAAGGCGGTTACTGTCTTTGACGAGGACATCCTACTTTACGTATTAAATGTGTGCGCACGTGTGTGCGTATGTGTGTGTGCATATGTATATGTGTATGTGTACGCGCATGTGTGTACGTTGCGTCTATCATGACGCGACACCTCTCCCCTTAGAGAAGTTTAACGCCAGGCGTAAACGTCCACACGTTTGTTGACTTGTTTTGTTATTTTGGTGGTTGTTTGTTTTTTTTTGTTGTTTATTGTGTTTTTTTTGTTTGTTGTTTTTTTTGTTTATTTGTTTGTTTATTTTTTTGTTTGTTTGTTATTATTTTTCTTAAAAACTAGATATTACAATTATTGCTACATAAATTTGTATATATATATATGGGGTATTCCACGTGAAGTGGTCCGGTCAAAATTTTAAAATGCACCAAATTTTGGGTACACTTTGCAAATGTTTTTCAGAATACAGAAAAAAATTTTTAGGTACTGGAATCTATTTGCTTAAAAGTTATTCTAACCTCAAAAAGTGAATTTTTCCATATTTTTTTCAACACCAGCTGGGTTTACCGCTATATAACTCAAAATCTATCTACTTTTACTATAGAACATTATATGTAACATTCGTTGCTAATTATATGTAGAATTTATTCTTCTGGGTTAGAATTTCTAATCTCAAGGTCAATGTTACATAAACTACATGTCAATATTCAACTTGAAAAAAGTGCAAGTGCGCCACCTTTGATTTTTTCATCCAAAAGTCTAAAAGAAAGCTTGGAGCAATACCTTTCAAATGGTCTGTAGCATTTTTATGGCCTCCAATTCTGTAAAAAGTTATGACAATTTAAAGAAACACGAAATTTTTTTAAAAATTTAAATGGGAATTACCATGTTAATTTTTGTGAATTTTTTGTCTTTCTTTAAATTGTCATAACTTTTTACAGAATTGGAGGCCATAAAAATGCTACAGACCATTTGAAAGGTATTGCTCCAAGCTTTCTTTTAGACTTTTGGATGAAAAAATCAAAGGTGGCGCACTTGCACTTTTTTCAAGTTGAATATTGACATGTAGTTTATGTAACATTGACCTTGAGATTAGAAATTCTAACCCAGAAGAATAAATTCTACATATAATTAGCAACGAATGTTACATATAATGTTCTATAGTAAAAGTAGATAGATTTTGAGTTATATAGCGGTAAACCCAGCTGGTGTTGAAAAAAATATGGAAAAATTCACTTTTTGAGGTTAGAATAACTTTTAAGCAAATAGATTCCAGTACCTAAAAATTTTTTTCTGTATTCTGAAAAACATTTGCAAAGTGTACCCAAAATTTGGTGCATTTTAAAATTTTGATCGGACCACTTCACGTGGAATACCCCATATATATATATATTATTGTATTTTGTTTATAAATACATATATGCATATGAATATATTTTTTTTATTTTTCTTTCATTTTGTGCATTTATTCTAGTAAATCTAAAAGAGGAAAAAGGAGAGAAATGAGAATAAACATGAGGAAGGAAAAGCTAAAAGAAAGGAAAAAATCATGCATTTGTTAATACTCTTGTCCAGCTATCCTTCTTTGTCTTCTGAGGAGGTCGTATACTTCCTCCTTGCATGGGTCGCAGACGTGGAGTGATAAGTCTCCGTATTCCCAGATGCACCAACAATTCAATCCTTGGTATCTGGGGATGTCGAATCGGCCAATGAATTCGCATCGCGGGCAATAATGCCGCGTGTTCTTCACCCTCAAACCGCATTCCACGCAACGAGCCGGTCGTTCGACTTCTTCCGTGCTGCCGTAATCCAAGAGGGATAATCCCTCTAGGTTTATATCGCTGTCCCAATGGTTTGTTACTCCTGGCTCCAGTAATCCGTCCATTACCTTTTCCAGAAAACTACGGTACTTCTGCCTGTGGTACGGTACTGTATTTGGATCCAAGTCATTGCAGATTCTCTCTTGTACATGTTGCGTATTCCACCATTGGCTGGCTATTCTTTCATCAGCAGTGTATGCTGGGTAGTGGTGTCCGGCTATTCCTATCCGGGCACGAGTTGTTCGACGTACTTGACCGTCTCTCATTAGGTATACCCATAAAGAAAAATATTTTCTTAGAAACTGCCACAGGACTGTTGTTCTTCTTAAAGCACGTCGTTCCGTCATCCATCCCACTGACGAATCGAGTTCTATTTCCATATCCCAGTTGTCGTTGCTCATCTTGGTGTGTGAGGGTTGACGTGTGGCCGTGTTGTTGCTACAAGTAAGAATAGATTGTCAAGCGTGAAACCCCCCTATTTATAGGCTGGTACTGTTGGATTTTATGTTTTCTTCACCCCCGTGACTTAATTATGATTCAGGGACAGCCCTGGATTGGATAAAAAGAAGTAGATAAAATCAAGGTTTTTTTTATAATCTATATCCTATTCATATACATATATTTACTTATTGCGCAAGCTCGAAAGTTATTATAATTTATTTCTAAACAAATATTTATATTTAAATGATAAGCGAACATACTGTTTACATTATATATTTTATTATAATAAGTAATTGTTACTTATAAGTCATTTTTAAATGCCTTAAACATTGTTACTTGGTTCAGTTTTCTCGGATAATACTGGCGTGTTCGGAGGTGGTTCTGGTTCATACGTCTTGGGTGGTGTTCTTGGAGTTGCATATACGTGTTCTCGAGGTAAGAAATTCCATTGTATTGTCGGATCAACTGGTCGCATTGGGACGTACTCTACTTTGTCTTTTCTTGATTTCCTAATACATTTTTGGAAAATATATCGACATAGTATTAAGCATCCGGCAAAAAGCATTAGTATAATAACCATTCCATGTAAGTAAGCATCAGTTATTTGATTTCAATTTTAACATTAATAGTTTTATCCAGTTTTAAATCTCTCGGAAGGTATTTTCCTGCTCCGATCAACTGCAATGGTGGTAAATAGTACGTGTCCTTTTCTCTCACCAGCAGCTCTGAAGCGTAGTAGATGTTATCGTGAACCTTAAAGTGGCAGCCCGCTGAGAGGGAAATCGTTCCTGCTTGTTGAAAAGTGTATGTCTCCTCGAATCCTGGACAAAATACATTTACGAGTGTAGGCTTTGCGTATGAGTAAACATAGTGTCTTGGATGAGCAGTTTTAATGATGTATAAGTTCTTGCCTTTCATAAAATTAATTCTACATGAACTAAAAGTTGCATAGTCTTGTTCCAGTAATAATTTGCTTTCACACTCTCGTTGGAGATGCACAGGGTTTTCCCTTACGCATATATAATTCCTTTGTAATTTAATGCATCTCGACAGCTGCGTTGTACTTAAAAAGGTGTGTTTTTCCCCATTGGGAAGAGAGGCTATAAAATCGTCCCTGGGTTGAATGTACGCTGCATTATGGATTAAATCCGCTTGTTGGAAAACTGGCACTGGAAGCATTTTGTACAAAGTGTGCGTTTCCTTTTCTACCATTGGCATTATTATTTGCATAATTATGTGATCTTTATAAATTGGTAATTCTCTTGGAGCGAACTCGGCAATTATCGCCGCATTTATTTGTTCAATTTTTACCGGACTCTTGGTTTCGGATACTTTTTCTATCATTTTTAGAATAATTCTTAAATTTCTTGTAGCGCCGGAAAACTTTGTTGTTGACAATAAACTTGTTATCGTGTTGGCTATATCCAAGTAACTATCCAAATTTTGTAATGCTAGATTGATTGTTTCCTCAACTCTTGATTTGTCAATATCTATTACTCCTTTTTCTCCTTGTAGTATTTGTAATATCGCTTCCAGTTGCTTCATTTCTACAGACATTTTTTCTAAAGTTTGCATGATTTCATTATCTATGTATGCCTTTGCTGTACCTCTTACTAACATTGCTTCTCGAGAATGATGTCTCATTTGCGTAATAATTGATACTATATCTAGTGATGAATTTTTTGTAAATGCGTTTTCGTCCCCCCCCCCTTATCTAGAACTTCGTCCCCTGACGAATATGAAGTCGCTGAAGTGATATAAGCGTCTCTTATTCTAGAGAACTCGCGCATTTTTTCTTGTAATAAATAAATTCTGCTTATCGTTACCGCGTCCTTTAGCCTTCTATACGTGTCGGATTGTACAATATCTTGTATTATTTTTGTAAAATTTTCTTGGATTCCGAAAACTTTCTGCGTGTCAATTGTAGTTATTATACACCATTCTTGTTTAATAAAGTCTATTTTTTGCAATCGATTAAAAATGATTCCGGGGTTATTTCGCTCTGTTACAATTGCCTTATTTTGAGTCGTCGCAATCACAACGTGAATCACGATGAAAAATGCGCACATAATCTTCTCCATTTTGTCTGTAACATAATAATAAAAAAAACCTTATTATGTCCAATATATTGTTCCTTTATTTATGTGCGATTGTATATAAATTTTTTTTAACATATTTTTCCTATGCGTTCCAATTTATCGTATTATGTTAATTACACATATTTTTATGTTTCTCTGAGATTTATTTCCATATGCGCTTAATATCATCGGTATACGCATAATTTCTTTCATTCAGCTTTAATTACTTTTTTTATCTCTTGAATCTTTGGATTTCTTGATTCTGCTCTACTGGTTTCTGTATGTTGGTCGATTCCTTTAGTGCTTCGTTTACATAATATCTTCGTGCTCTCTTCGAATAGAATACTATTTTGTTTATTTACTCGCGCTGGAGTCAAGAAATTCCATTTACGTTGTTCTCGAGGTTGTAATTGCGATGTTATACATTCGTGTAGTCCGCCATTTACGCGCGTTAGTACATATCCATTGCATTTAACTTCTTGCTCGATAAGACAACTTTTGAAAGGAATTGGGAGTCCGCAACAAAAACATTTTAGATCAGTAAAAGTACAAATTAATTCGCGTATCGTTCGTGTAGCACTTAATGAAAACCGAATTTTTTCTATGTGTAATAATTTTGTCGTATAACAATAATAGCACAGGTATGTATTATGGCAAAAATAGCAAAGTTGCTCCCAATTTCTTACTAAAACTGACATTTTTTTTTTATTAATATGGTATACTATTTAAACTTATAGAATATTCCTATACTGTCTAAATACAGGTATTATGTATATACATATATATATATATCTTTAATTCTTAATTAAAACTTTATATCGATAGGCAAACCACAAACAGTAGCAAGTAAATAAATAATGAACTATATATATATATATTACGTTCCCTTTTTTTTACGTAATATTAATTTTTAGTCCTAAGTTTAATTGAGCCTTTTGTCCCTAAAGTACTTAGACAGATTTGCTAATAATATTTCATTAGTATTTATCGCAAAAGGTTACTATAATCTTGCGTAGGAAAGAACAGGATGCGGCAGAATTGGCCTGTAGCATGAAAGGTTTCGATTTTCCCAGCGATCTACACCATCGTCCATTCAATTCTGTATGGATAAAAAAAATCTATTATTTATTTTATGTATTTAAATTAATTACTGTAGAATAATCGAACATCGTGTTCTAAACATTCTCAAGTCATCTAAATGAGATTGAATGTTGCGCGCATGACGAATTCCATGGTCCAGATTTGTGTAGATTTCCGGTTTACAAATGTATCTTTTGACTTCCGGTCGAAGCCCCTTTAAAAATGCCCTGATTGCTAGATTTTCGCGTTGTAGGCATGAATCGGTTATTTCCCTACATTCTTCTTGTGCTATTTCTCCCAATGCTTTATAATTATGTAACATTCTTTCCATTCGTGCGCCGAATTGGAAAGTGCTTTCGTTTCGCTTTTGCGATGCCCATGTAATTTGAATTCTCAAATTAATCAAAGCGCTCATAACATTATATCTTGTGACAATGCAAATAATGCATGTCATTAACAGCGACAAATAGCTAAACCTTTTCCCTGTACGAGCACACACACACACATATACAAGCCTAACCGAACCTATATTTCCCTAATTTCCCTAAGAGTCTATAATAAAAGTACAACACCCTCCCAATAACCGAGCTCCTTAACACTATAAGAAACCACCGAGCCCACTAACAAGCGTACACAGGGGAGCAGCCGAGCAGGACACAGAAGGAGTTCACAGCAGTATAGAGTACTCTTGAAGTAAACTAAACATAAGCCCTGACGTAGAGCCAATGAAGCAGCATGCTGAGGTGTTGACAGCGAGCCCCAAAGTCCTGAACCTAGTAGCAGCGTACCCAGCAAGCCAAGGAAGCCTGAGCCAGAAGAATAAGCCAGTAAATCCAGGAAGTCCGTTGGCCAGCAATTATCCAGGGAACCTGTAAGCACCAGCTAATGTAATAATGTTCACTATAAGGGAGCAGATAGGAGCACACACTTACTTAGATAAGTGTGTATAGGAGAGGACTTGTGAAGAGGTTAGGTGAGCAATATAAGTGCTCACACATACACACACAGATTAATAATAAAGCAGCAAGCCGTCCTCCAAGTGGATATTTACCTGGGTATTGCCGTGTGTCCGTCCAAACAGCCGAGCCCGCCGTTGCACCTGTCAAGCCGTGCGCCTCCAGAAGAGCGAGAGAGAAAGAGATATCGGCCGCAACAACACACGAGCCCGTATCGACGTGCCGCGTAGATACACCTCCCGCAGCCCTGCAACCACCGAGATTATTAGCCGACGGGCGAACAATAAGGAACGAATTTATAATTACCTGGCAAGCAGCTTACGTCGTCGTCAACGGCACCATTATTGTTGCGGGAACGGACGAGGTGTACACTTCGAGACGTTGCGGCGGCCATGTTACTCAAGCCGCACTCGAGTAAGGCCGCGTACGCACCGCAAGTGGGCCGTCGCGACGCATGCGCGCACACGGGCAATGCGTCGACCACGCCGAGGAGAGCAGAGCTCTTCCGATCGCCGTAGCGTCACGACGTCCGAACCGGTGTGCTAGCAATAGTGTGTAGCGATCGAGTGTGCAAATTTATTAGCGAAAGTTAAGCGAGAGCAGCATCGCAGCAAAGGTTGGTGAATACTTCTTGTGCCTCCTTTATTCCGTTTTTGTGCAATTCCCGTGCTTCCGTACTGTGTGTGTGCGAGTTACCGCGTTTCCCCCTTCTCCCCCCTTTTCTTTATTTCGAGCAGCTTTCGACCCGCGATCGCGTATCGCAGCCGCGCCGTCGGTCGACATTAAACTCGTTGCGGACGAGTACCACCGATTCAGCTAACGATTCGGAGTTAGTTAAATTATAATTTCCACCCGTGCAATTAGCAGTGAGCCGCATTTCGCCTTCCTACATTCGCCCCCCCCCCCTGAGCCGATCGCAGCCGAGCTTGAGCCCGCGTAACGGACGAGACTGGCACCCGTAATTAATTTAGAGATATCGCATCGAATAATAAATTAAGTATTTTATATATATTCCTTATTTTTATTATTCCCCGATCACCTGCACCCTAATCCCCAGTGCAGCGTGACATTGGCGCCCAACGTGTTAATTTTTATTTTGGGATTAAAAATTTTGAGCATCTAGCGAGACGCAGAGCAGCCATTTTTCCTTCTCGTTCGTCGTGCGCACACACACGCGAGGTGGCGAAGCACGGCCATTTTTCTTATACGACCACTTGTTGTGAAAATTAAAATTAATTATATTTCGAGCAGCTAATAAGTTAATTTTCTGAAGCTTAATAATTTTCTGTTGCGAAAATTTTTCTTTTTATTATTAATAACTGATATTATCGAAAATTTATTTTTTATTACATAATAATAACGCATGTATATATGAAGCATACGTATATACAAATAGTATATACAAATTTATTTACATAATTTGCTATTAATTTGCATTTGCTATATTTTTCGTTTAAACGCTTATACATTTATTGATTTGCTTATCATCCCTACATATTGAAGTTCGCCATTGGTTGCATTTTTATTTTTTTTTTACCATTAACAATTATATATAGCAGAGCACGATATTTCCCCCTCCTACGCACATTCTTTGGGTAATTTATAGCTTTCTCCCTTAACCAAGCTACATATATTTTTTTTATTATTATATAACCCATGCTAGCAGCGAATAAATTTTTTTCTCTTTGTTTGCCATTGCATTCCCTAACCAAATTAACAGCTTATTATTTTTTTTCCCTTAGCGCATGTTTTAAAAAATTATAAAGTAAATAATTTCTAAACGCACCGTGCAAAACTATTATTTATTTTTTCCCCTGATTGCTGTAGCTTAAATAATTAAATTTTATTTATTATTCCCCTAGTAATAATATTGAGATTTGCACTAACGGAGCAAACAAATTTATTGTTTTATTGCTTAAGCTAATAATTATTCGTTTGGAAGCTTGCATTAATTTTTTTTGCTTTCCCTCATCAATTATAAATTAAAATTAATTTAACAGATAAACATTGAGCTATTCGATTGTTGAGCAAGAGCTATTAATTAAGCAAATATTTTCCTGAGACCTGATTAAAATGTCCCGTAATTTTAGATTAGGCGGAAAATTAGTAGGAATAAGTGCAGCTCAAGGCGCACCAATAATTAGGAGAGCCATAAATGAATTAGCCGATGGAAGAGTTGTCTTCTATGCGGGAACATCATTTTTAAATTTAGATAACGATATAGCTATTATTCGCGATAGAGTAGCTCGTTATGAAATTAGACGCAACTTTGGAGACTCAGCGGCTCAATGGAATCCGCGAACAGACCAAATGTGGTTTGACGAGTTTTCGGAAGAAAATATAACCCGAGCAGAAGAACAAGTATCTGAAGCAATAAATCCAGACGAGTTATCCCTTTCCCTTACCCAATCTGAGCGAACAAATTTTTTACCTCCCATATCCTCCCACCCACTCCAGCAAGCAAGCAGCCAAGCAAATTTTATTGAATTGGAAACAGGACAAACTCGTGGTCCCTATGCAGATCCAATTTCAATGCAAGAGATGACGCAGCCAACACAGCGATCAACCCCCTATAGCCAAAATCAACGAAGCAGCAGTCCAACCGAAAAGCAAACAAATCACCCACGAGCACAATCGACTGCATACAGACTGACGCCAACGCCGATAACAAGCCAGAATCTATTAGATGCACCGAACATATCACACGCTGCCTGACGTAACGACATCGAACTTAGCAGTTAATACTACGTCACATTACACTATTCAAGCCATAGCTCCCACTTTACCCAATAACCCATCTCTTATAAGAAATCCCTTCGTTAGTTGCACAACACCTACCACAACCTATACCACCAACTCTGAACGAAATTCCCGCCCCCGACAATCCCACTGCATCCAGCAATCAGCCTTCCGTCCCATAGTCACAGCACCCACCACAAGCCAACCAGCAGCAACGCAGCAGAGATATTTGACGTCACCAAACCAGATCGACCCGAGACGAAGAGAACTAAACAGAAATTTACCGAGCGTCCATTGGGAAGATGAAGTGCAATACGTCAGCCAGCCACAGCAGCAAAATGCATATATAGCCCCCCCGTCCCAACAATTAATCGACAGAACATACGAAATTCCATATTCCCCTATCCCTCAAGCACAACGACGAGCATTCGCAAGCGCCATTCCCCAACAAGCTCCGCAGCAACCGGAATATTATAGCCACCAGCTTATAAGCCAGCCGCATCCCGATTACAATACGATACACCCGCTGAGCAGCACCTACAGAACGAGCAGATTAGACGACGCAACGTTCATACGAGAAAAGCGTACGGTCGAAATTTTCAATAGGTGGCACATATCGTTCAAGGGCAATAAAAAAGGCGACCCTGAAACATTCCTACGGAACTTAGAGGAATGTAAAGAGTCACATGGGTTCACCGCAGAAGAAATTATGCTTTCTCTACCTGCCGTACTCGACGACGAATCATACGACTGGTTTAAAAGAGAAAAGCATAACTGGAGAACGTTTAGCGAATTTATGGAAGCATTTAGACTGCAATATGGAGTGGAAGATACGCAGATAAGCCTACGTCGCACAGCAGAGCTCAGAACGCAAGGAGCAAATGAAGACATCGCCACATACTTACAAAAGTTAAGAGGGATGTTTGATCATTTTAAGCCACCAATGTCCATTCACGAGCAACTCGATAGGGCATATAGAAACATGCACCCGAGCTATCGAGTAAAAATAGAAAGGCATCATTTTAATGATTTTACCGAGCTACAACGATTAGGCAAGAGAGAAGAAGCTAGACGCTACTTAGATGAAGCATACAATCCACCTCCGCCAATTACGATTGCAGGGCTACAAAGGTTTGCTTATGTAGACCCCACGCAAACGAAGCCACGAAAAATAGCAGCAATAAAAACCGAGCCAAATCAAAGCACAACAGAAGCCTCAAACCCACCAGAGCCAGCAGCCCCGATAGCTAGCCCAAATCCTCCCAAAAACACCCAACAGCCCAAGCATACCCCAAGGAGCAATAAGCAGCAATACCCCAGGAAGCAGTATAGTGAAGCAGCCAAAAGCATTAACTCGAGCCAACAGCAAGCAGCAGCACAACAGCCTAAGAAATTTAACATCAGAAGCAACTGGCAAGAGCAGCAAACACAACAACCGCAGCCAACAATAAGCAGCCTCAATCAGCACAGCAGCGCCAAAGCCCCGATTATATACAATCATCCCCGTAAACTAAAAGAGCCGTGCTACAGCTGTAACAAATTAGGCCATTGGGCAGCGGAATGCCCCAACCGACGCTGCCATGGGTGTGGCACACCAGGCGTATACATCAAGCAATGTACAAGATGCAACCCACGCCGATGGATAAGTTGATCAAACCGGAATGGGAGCCACACGTTTTTGCCTACTTAGATGATATCATCATCACGGCAAAAACATTTGAAGAGCATATGAAATGGTTAAAGATAGTCCTTATAGCCCTAAACAAAGCCAACTTGCAAATCAACCGCGAAAAATCCGAATTTTGCTGTCCAGAGGTCACGTATCTCGGATACAAAATTAACGAGTCCGGTTTACAAACAAACCAGGATAAGGTTAAGCCAATACTGGAGTACCCAGCACCAACAAATTTGAAACAGTTAAGACGTTTCAACGGTTTAGTGGGTTGGTACTCTAGATTTATAAAGGATTTAGCAAAATACCGTACGCCATTAAATTATTTAATGAGGAAAGATGTACGATGGCAGTGGCACCAGGAGCAGCAGGAAGCGTTTGAAAAAATTAAATTAGCCTTAACCCAAGCCCCAGTCTTAGCCCGTCCCGATTTTTCCCATCCCTTTACCCTCCAAACAGATGCCAGCGATTTCGCCATAGCAGGTGTTCTCACGCAGGAGATCAATGGCGAAGAACACCCGATCTACTACGTAAGTAGAACGCTAAGCAAAGCCGAGCGAAACTATACAGTTACAGAGAAAGAGTGTTTGGCTGTTCTCTGGTCTGTAGAAAGGCTTAAAGGATACTTGCAAGGTGAACAGTTTACCGTTATTACGGATCACCACAGTCTCCTTTGGCTGAATAAGCTAAAAGATCCAGCTGGAAGGTTAGCTCGCTGGAATACTATATTGCAGAACTATAACATCAAGTTCGTGCATCGAAAAGGAGCCATGCACAAAGTCCCAGACGCACTGTCCAGAGCTTTCGAAGAAGCAGAAGCCATAGCAGCAGCCCTAAAGGTAGACACCAATAACCCATGGTACCAAGAGAAATTGAGAGCCGTAGCCAAATTCCCCAACAAATACCCCGACCTAAGAATAGCCAATAATGTATTATACGCCCATCGTCCCAATCCCCTTGTAGATTCCTTTATGCCCGACTTGGATGCATGGAAAGTAGTTCTACCAGAAGCCGACCGCGAAAAAGCCCTATATGAAGCCCATTACATGCCGCAAGCAGGCCATCTTGGCATCGATAAAACTTACGCAAGACTAGCCACTTACTATTATTGGCCAGGCATATATTTCGATACATGCAATTACGTCAAGACATGCCAAGAATGCCAAGCTCATAAGAGTAGCCAGCAAGCACCTCCAGGATTAATGGAAGGGAGAAATATAACAGAGCCATGGACAGTCGTAGCAGCCGACATAATGGGACCTAAACCACCATCAAAACAAGGGTTTAAATACATCATTGTATTCGAGGATTTGTTCACTCGATACATTGAAATGAAGCCTCTTAGACGAGCCGATGCAAAGAGCGTGCTACAGGCATTCGACGAACTCATCATCAATAGATGGGGCTGTCCCAAATACCTTGTCACAGATAATGGGACCGAGTTCGCCAATAGAATGGTAACAGAAAGACTAACACAATACGGTATAGTGCAAACCACCATTCCGCCATATTTGCCCAAGCCAACCCAGTAGAGCGAGTTAATAGAAATATAAAGCCGATGATAAATAGTTATTTAACAGATGACCACCGAGATTGGGATAGACATCTCGGAGAGTTCAATTTCGCGCTAAATACAGTTATACACTCCTCTACAAAATATAGCCCAGCATTTTTAAACTTAGGCAGAAATCCCCGTCCCGTAGCCCTTATAAGGAAGCATATAGAAAAGCCAAGTGAAATTCCAGCCCCAGACACAGAGCAATGGGTAGAGCGCATTCACAGATTGCCTAAAATTTATGACCTTGTTAAAAGACACATAGATCTAGCAACAGCAAAGCAAGCGAGGTATTATAACAAAGGTAGAAGGGATGTACAATACCAAATAGGCGACTTAGTTAGATACCGTAACCGCATTTTATCCTCAGCCGAAAATTACATAGCAGCAAAACAAGCCCCTAAATTTATTGGTCCAGCAAAAATAATACAAGTATTTTCCCCGACGGTATACCTAATAGAGGATTTGCAAAGCAAGCGGCAAATTAAAGTACATATAACAGATTTAAAGCTCCATATTCCTCCCCGGAAAATCCCAATTCCTATTCAAAGTAGAACTCCCATTCCCCAACAGCCAGTAAAACCGAAAACCCAAACTAAGCCAATTCCCGATGCCCCTATAGCTAAAAGAGGTCGCCCCAGGAAGAAGCCCATCACACCAATACCGCAGAACAGCCCCCCAAGAATGCAACTAAGACCGCGTAAATAAATTATTTATTTGAAATCAAGCTAGAAATTTTTCTTTTTTCTTTTTCCCGTTCCTTCTAGTAGCAAGCAATAAGTTTTTATTTTACTATATAAAATATGCAAAGTGAAAGCAAGTTCTTATTTTGGTTTATTCTTACATTCTTTAACGGTTTTAATGAATTAACAAAATAATAAGCAGCAGAAAAATTACACAAGCAGCAAATAAACGAGGCAAAGGTATGCATTAATCTATTAATAATTATTATTATTTTTATTATTGATTTATTCCCATAATTTATATTTTATATATTCTTATGTATGAGTATGCGAGCAACATGTAAGTGTGCAAGAATGAGAGATCCGCGTTCGCGGGAAGAGTTCTCAAGCGAGCAAAAATAATTGTAAAGGGTATGCCAGTCGTCGTACTAGTAATAAATGTTATAGCATATAATAATAGGAAATATATACACTCAGCGCGCACATAACACAGTCATGTCCAGCCAAGCAGTAATCAGCGAGATTAAACACTTACACCTCGAGATAAATAGCCCGAGCAATTTATCGAGCGTTTAGTAATTAGATAGCATACTTACCCCACTAACATACACAGAACGCGAAATCCATTTATTCAAATGGTTTTATAATTTTTTTTGTTGTGGTAGTTACGTCTCCGCGTAACTACAGTTTGGTGGGGGGGAGTGTGACAATGCAAATAATGCATGTCATTAACAGCGACAAATAGCTAAACCTTTTCCCTGTACGAGCACACACACACACATATACAAGCCTAACCGAATCTATATTTCCCTAATTTCCCTAAGAGTCTATAATAAAAGTACAACACCCTCCCAATAACCGAGCTCCTTAACACTATAAGAAACCACCGAGCCCACTAACAAGCGTACACAGGGGAGCAGCCGAGCAGGACACAGAAGGAGTTCACAGCAGTATAGAGTACTCTTGAAGTAAACTAAACATAAGCCCTGACGTAGAGCCAATGAAGCAGCATGCTGAGGTGTTGACAGCGAGCCCCAAAGTCCTGAACCTAGTAGCAGCGTACCCAGCAAGCCAAGGAAGCCTGAGCCAGAAGAATAAGCCAGTAAATCCAGGAAGTCCGTTGGCCAGCAATTATCCAGGGAACCTGTAAGCACCAGCTAATGTAATAATGTTCACTATAAGGGAGCAGATAGGAGCACACACTTACTTAGATAAGTGTGTATAGGAGAGGACTTGTGAAGAGGTTAGGTGAGCAATATAAGTGCTCACACATACACACACAGATTAATAATAAAGCAGCAAGCCGTCCTCCAAGTGGATATTTACCTGGGTATTGCCGTGTGTCCGTCCAAACAGCCGAGCCCGCCGTTGCACCTGTCAAGCCGTGCGCCTCCAGAAGAGCGAGAGAGAAAGAGATATCGGCCGCAACAACACACGAGCCCGTATCGACGTGCCGCGTAGATACACCTCCCGCAGCCCTGCAACCACCGAGATTATTAGCCGACGGGCGAACAATAAGGAACGAATTTATAATTACCTGGCAAGCAGCTTACGTCGTCGTCAACGGCACCATTATTGTTGCGGGAACGGACGAGGTGTACACTTCGAGACGTTGCGGCGGCCATGTTACTCAAGCCGCACTCGAGTAAGGCCGCGTACGCACCGCAAGTGGGCCGTCGCGACGCATGCGCGCACACGGGCAATGCGTCGACCACGCCGAGGAGAGCAGAGCTCTTCCGATCGCCGTAGCGTCACGACGTCCGAACCGGTGTGCTAGCAATAGTGTGTAGCGATCGAGTGTGCAAATTTATTAGCGAAAGTTAAGCGAGAGCAGCATCGCAGCAAAGGTTGGTGAATACTTCTTGTGCCTCCTTTATTCCGTTTTTGTGCAATTCCCGTGCTTCCGTACTGTGTGTGTGCGAGTTACCGCGTTTCCCCCTTCTCCCCCCTTTTCTTTATTTCGAGCAGCTTTCGACCCGCGATCGCGTATCGCAGCCGCGCCGTCGGTCGACATTAAACTCGTTGCGGACGAGTACCACCGATTCAGCTAACGATTCGGAGTTAGTTAAATTATAATTTCCACCCGTGCAATTAGCAGTGAGCCGCATTTCGCCTTCCTACATTCGCCCCCCCCCCCTGAGCCGATCGCAGCCGAGCTTGAGCCCGCGTAACGGACGAGACTGGCACCCGTAATTAATTTAGAGATATCGCATCGAATAATAAATTAAGTATTTTATATATACCGTCACATACCCAATTGTTGATCATGAACCAATTTCTGATCAGTGTATTATTTCAATAAAATAATAAGATTTACATAAATCTAAACGTTGCTACGCACAATTTGAAGGTTAAACAATCAATAATTGTTTAGTAGACTTAAATTGAAAGTGGTATATGTACCGAAAATTTACTGATCAGAAATTGGTACTTCCCGCTTTTTTTTCTTAGATTGTTGCTTACTTTAAAAATAGCACCTATTTTATTTTTCTGAGATGGCTAAAAGGAAGTTTAATACTTATACTTTCTGTATCCGTCTAAATATATACAATTATTAGCTTTTTTAACATAAAATTATTCTATGAACGTACAGATTTACCTTAATTGATCAACAATTGGGTATGTGACGGTATTCCTTATTTTTATTATTCCCCGATCACCTGCACCCTAATCCCCAGTGCAGCGTGACAATCTTTGTACTTCTGCTAATGTATATATTTTTTTTCCATTTTACAATTTTTTTTATTTGATAAATGACACCTTTTATTTTTTTTTTGTTTAATAAACCTGCAGTTGAAATAGCAAAATTTACACGTTATCGAATTTGCGTTTTCTGCGTGGCGGTAGAGAAGATATATCCGGTTCTATAAATATTTGCGGATATAGATTATTTAGAGCTCCGCAACTTACTATTTTACCCCCTCCCGACTCATTGACTCTTACCACAGTGGGTTGTGCCGTGTAGGTGCTAGGTTCGGACGGGGCGAAAGGTACGTGCGAGTCCGAAAAATGATTCGCTCGAGTGCCCGCTACTTCCGAAGGCGTAGCTTGGTCTTCCCTCTTTTTCCTTGCGTCACGCGTTGGTTTATCCCTTGCGACGTGCAGTAATAATTGAGTGACTGAATTCCAAATGGCTCCTATAATATGAAGTGACTACCCATATAAACTATACATAGCATAACCATGTAAAATGGTATCAACTAAAAATTTTATTAAACGCCCTATCATAAAAATGCCTATAATAGCTGCGCTAAATGATCCGAAAGTACATAATTGCCCCCAAATTTTCATCCAAGTGTTATTGGCTAATTCTGTCAACGCTTCTTCATCGAATAATCGGGTAATAGACATACCGTTTTTATCTACCTTTTTCCCGGTCATTCCTAATGCAATTGTGTTCAACATGGCTGGCCTTTCTACGGGAAACATAAGGTGTTGTCTTAGTGCTTGGATCTCCGCTTGGGTGTAAATTCCGCTTTTTGCAAGTTCGGTTGGCTCTGTGTAATTCCAGTTATTTTTAGTAGTTGGTTTTAAAATGTCTGGTTTTACTCCCTTAGTTGTTCCTCTTGGTAAAATAGTAAACCAATCTTCCCCTAGTAAGAACATAGGAGGAATCAGAATACTGCAGGCAGCTTCGGTCCCATATTGTTTTAAAATATGTGTCCTTGGCGTCAAAAAATAATCTTTGCCGTCTTTGGTTACTGGTAACTCTTGGTAACATTTTGTAGTTTCTCTTTGTTGAACGTCAATTTGTACGCACTTCATTAAGTGCACAACTTCTCCGGCTACCAAGCCCATGTAACCACTTTTTTCATGATTTGATATGCAAAAACGTCAGGTGCTGTTGCTGCAATGCTTAATGCATTTGATATAACTCTTCTTTCCAATTCGCATTTTTGAAAAATTAAATTGCGATATAATGTTTTTAATTGTCCTTTAATATGTTTTTATACGTAAACGAATTTAGAGTTTACGTATGCAAAAATGTCGAGAATTTCTATTGACGGATTTCTTACGGCTTGGAAGGTTTCTGTTATTGGTCCTTCTAGAAAAAATAATTTTGGGTGCTCTGTTCTAATTAATTCATACGAACACACCGGAATTTGTCCTAAAGTCGTAAAAGCAAAGGTTATCTCGCTCGCTTCCATTACATATACCGGATGTTGCTCATTGCCTTGTTCTACAACTTTATTAACATAACCCGCGTATAATTCTGAGTATTTACTGCGTTCGCATGCCTGTACTGGTAACCTATCCCAAAAGGCGAACCCTGCTTCTACGTCAATACAATAATCTTGATTAAACTTACAGCGCCTACCGGATCGTAAAATAAGCTCGTTAGCATTTAAGTTTACCGGTGCATAGTAATCCCTTAAAGTAATGGTAACATAGCCCGTGACTATAGCATCGTCAAAAATACCATATGGATCCGCGTACATTCCTGCGTTACTACAATCTCCTGCTTGATCTACCTTCCCAACAAACGTCATTGGGTGGACAATCGATCCGTTCAGTTTTAAGTTACTTATTACTTCGTCTCGTACTCGGTGTGCGCGGTATACATGCATTCTATTACATTCTTCCCTAGAAATTTCATCAATAAACTGAACCTCCCCTCTGTTTTTGTCTTTTCTATGCGAAAATGCACCGCCGTATGTTACCGATCTTTTTATTTCTACTTTACAAAGCTTTACATGAGTGCTTGAAAAATCATTTAATTGCCATAGTCGTACATAAATTTTTGTTGTATTTACTACCGGTTCAGGTATGACGCATTCTCCTACGTGAATTAACGAAAATGTTGTTAAATTTGAGACGTGCTGCGAACAGTCGTACCCTATGATTGCGTTAATATAGATTTTCCTTGGTATAATAGTTGTGAGATAAATGATGGCCAATAGTGTTTTACAACTCATCTGCAACATTAAATAAGTTCATAAAAGCGTTCTTTTTTATTTATTTATAGAACCGTTGCAAAAATGCTTAGTTTTATTTTTCCGTTTTTTTTTAAATTATCAGAATCTATTGACTGATTCTTTATTGATTTCCTTAGCATTTTTGCATCTGTGAAAATACATATCATTGTTAGAGTTTTGCTATATACATGGCTTATTTTTTTATTTACATTCGTCATGCTCTTAAATTTAAATACCAACAAGCTTATTCGGTTTCAATATGCGATTTGCGTAAGCGATTTATGTGCACTATTTTATTTTTATTTCCATTTATTTGAATTTTTACATTCCCATTGTCGGAAACGTCTAGAACTAAAAATGGACCCGAGTATTGATCGTCAAATTTCTTAGGTTTTGGCCTTTTTTGCAGCTATACGTAATCACCGATTTGTAGTGTTAAAACGTTTACTTTACGATCGTAGTATTTCTTGGCTCGGAGTTTTGCCTTTAAAAGATTTTGTTGGGCTATGTTTTGTAGACTGTTTAGGCGCTTAACTAAATCTTCAAGATAACCATCGTATGTAGGCGCTAGGTCTTCTGTTTCGACCGGTGCGTTCGAGGGTGTGCGTGCCAGTCGGCCGAACACGAGTTCAAACGGCGTATGGCATGTAGACTCACTAATTCCCGTGTCGAAATTCGATCGTCTAGTGTCGGATATCGTTTTAGACCTAAACAAACAATTAATTTTACCGTGCTTTGACTAAAAACTCTTTTTAGTTTTTTCTAAAACTAATTCCCACTCTAAATTTTCAATTCTATCGGTTTTCGCTATACTTATTGTTTTTATCTGTATTGTATCTAAAGTTAAATATAGATTTTCGCATAATAAATTTAGGTTATTATCAATTCCACTTAGCCCGATTAACGATTCTGTTCGTATCGGTAATGCTATATGAATTTTTGTATTTACATTTATCAAAATCGGTATTCCAACCTGCATTTCCTCGAATCTTGGTAATTTATTCTGTAGTTTTAATTGCGAAGCCCCATCGTCGCATGGTTCTCCTGTTGTAGTAACAAAATACATATAATTGTCCTTACGCATAAATAATTTTTCTCTGCATGTAATAATTACTTGTTTATTTGATCAGGACTGAATTGCGGATAGTTTTCAAGTAATGATTCATTAACATGATCAAGATCTTCGTGTAAGCGTAATCGCGCATTTTCCGAGTGAACGAGGGGTTCCGGCTAGCTTGTTCGTTCGCTCGCCACTCGTTTTTTCTTCCCCTTTGCGGGCGTAGAGCCTCTATCGCGTCTAAATATCGCTGGCCTACCTGGAGACCCGCCTTCGCTCTCGTGGTCATACCCCGCGGTGGTTCAACTAGGCTAGACTCGGGCTCATCACCTGCCGCTATTGCCTTGCTTCTCGTAATAATTAGGACCTTGTCTATGGGGTTTCTAGACAGTGCGTCTGCTACATTTAAACGACCTGGTCTGTATTTAATTTCGAAATCGTACTCCGCGAGCATAAGACGCCATTGCGTAACTCGTGAGTTCGGGTCCTTGTGCGTTTGTAACCATACCAGTGGTTTATGATCTGTTATAAGATAAAATTTTCGTCCAAATAAATACGGTCGGAAATGCTTAATGTAAAATATTATTGCTAGTCCTTCTTTGTTAAACGTGTCCCAACGTTTTTCAACATCCGAAAGAACTCGAGAGACGTATGCAACGGGTTGATCTTTCCCTATCTCACCTTGACTTAAGACTCCAGCAATTGCATATCCCGAAGCGTCGGTCGTTAGATTGAAAGTAATTTCGAAATTTGGAAAAATTAATACTGGTTTTTCGCATAAACTAATGCGTAATGTCTCAAATGCCTTTTCTGTTTCTTCTGACCATTTAAATTGAACGTCCTTTTTTTAATAAATCCGTTAAAGGTTTTGCAATTTTTGAAAATTGATAAATAAATCTTCTATAGTAGCCCGCTAAACCCAAAAATTGCTTGATATTTTTAGCTTTTTGAGGGTGTGGAAATTTTCGTACAGCTTCAATTTTCCGCGAATCTGGTTTAATTCCTTCTGCACTAATAACATGACCTAAATATGTAACTGTTTTTTTAAAAAATTCACATTTCTCTGGTTGTAATTTTAAAACCGCTTTTCGCAATCTAATAAATGAATTCTCTAATCTTTTAATATGCTCTTGTAGAGTCTCCGAATAACATATAATATCATCAATAAAGCAAAAAAGTTCTTTATTGATAAGTCCAGCGAGTGCAATTGAAAGTGCTCTTGAGAATGTAGCCGGCATTGTTCGTAGTCCAAAGCTTCCTCGGTTAAAATGGTACAAATCTCCGTTTGTAACAAACGCGGTTTTGTGACGGTCTCGTTCGTCAATTTCTATTTGATGATACGAAGCCTTAAGATGAAAAGTTGAGAATTTTTTTGATCCGCCCAATTGGTCTATTATTCAGTTATATTCGGTAGCGGAAATTAGTCGTCTAAGGTTTTTGCATTTAATTTGCGATAGTCGATCACCATTCTGTATTGCTTGCGTCTTTGTATGTCCTCTTTCTTAGGGACTAGAAAACAAAGGCTTGAGTACGATGAGGTAGATGGTTCGATAATGCCTTCTTTAATAAGTCTTGCACTTGTCTTGCTATTTCTTCTTTATGTACCGGAGGTAATCGGTATTGTTTTGAAGTTATTGGTACATCATCCGTTGTTGGGATTGTTAGTTTTAAAATATGTGTTGCTGTTTATTTTTCACCCGGAAGGTAAAAGATGTCGCTATATTTCTCAATTAATTTTTCTATTTCTTCTCTTTCATCAGCAGCCAAATGGTCAAGTCGTAGTAATGATTTTACGTTTTCCGTTCTCCCTTTTGGTATGACACATGCTAAGCGATAAACTTTATGACTACCTATGAGTGTCTTTCCGCCTTTTCCTTTTAAATTAATTCTTAATTTAAGTAAACCCTCCAATGTATCTTTAATAACATCTTTATGAGATTCTCCCCCAAAGGCATGTAGTTTTACATAATTTCCTAATTTATTTAGATTTTCTCTTAATTCCTTTGAGTTATTTGTTGAGTTGTCATGATACTTCATTTCCATTAGTAGATTACTTATTAACATTTCCATGTCTTGGTTATTATTCCACAGAATTCCATTATTCATTAAACCTTCCTCTAGAATTTTTTGTAACATGCGTGTCGAAATTAACAACCTTTCTTCATCGAATTCGTTTGCGTCTACATTTTCATTTTGTGCTAATGCCTTTTTATTTTTTGTATTATTATCGAGACCTACCATATCTTTTCTCTTTATCTCAAAATTAGAATATTTTTCATTACTTATTTCGTTCTCGTTTCTTGGATTTGGATGCGCGCTTGATTTATTAGTTGCCTCATCACTTTCGAGTTCATTTAAGAGATTATTTATTTTATTTGAGGAGTGCTTTTGCAATCTTTCTTTATTAATTTCATGATTAAAGTATTCTTCATCGTTCTCCCTTGTTACTGGGTTCGATTTGGTATTTGTTTCTAATTTCTTAATGATTTTAATTTCTTGACTTGTCTCTTCGTTTCCTTCTTCGATTAACTTACATACATTATAGGCTTACATACTGCCTTCGTACGTAAGACTTGATTTAGGCTTGGAATTTCATTTAGACTTCGATATTGAGTTACCTTTGAACTCAATTTTAGATTATGAATTTGATTTTGAATTTCATTTGAACTTGAATTTTGATTTAGAATTTGATTTTGAATTCCATTTGAACTTGAATTATGATTTTGATTTTGAATTTCATTTGAATTTGAATTTTGATTTAGAATTTGATTTTGAATTTCATTTGAATTTGAATGCTGATTTAGAATTTGATTTTAAATTTCATTTGAATTTGAATTTTGATTTAGAATTTGATTTTGACTTTCATTTGAATTTGAATTTTGAGTTAGAATTTGATTTTGAATTTCATTTGAATTTGAATTTTGATTTAGAATTTGATCCCTTACAATAGAAATGCGGTATAGACTAATTGGGATTTTAAAGGGAATAGGAAAATGACTAGTGTTGAATGTTTAAAGATACTGAACAATGACTTTCGATTTCTTGCTTTATTTCGCGTTAAGTTTTGGATACAGGAGTTTACCTTACTTGAGAAAAGACTAAAGAGGAAGAGCGCAGACCCCGGTGCGACATCCCTATTTATATCAAGGGTTTGGGGTGGAGTTTTGGTTCCTCTTGCCCAATCAAATATTGTACATTTAATTAATTAATTTATTCTTTGTCATGCGTGACCTTATTAAGTTATTGGCTAGAATTTTTTAAGGCGGTTCCTGTCTTTGACGAGGACATCCTACTTTAGGTATTAAATGTGTGCGCACGTGTGTGCGTATGTGTGTGTGCATATGTGTGTGTATGTGTACGCGCATGTGTGTACGTTGCGTCTATCATGACGCGACAAAACCTTTGTTTGAACTTGTATCAGCACTACTTCTGTAAGTATTTGTTTATACAATAATACTGCACAAGAATAATTACAGGAGTGCAGTAATGCTATGTGCAGTGCAAGTTTTCACCGTGTGTGTCTGTCATGATAAGATTTGTCAATTCAACCACAAATTCAAATGGCAGGGACATATTTAACAACAGTATTTAGTATATACAATGTACATTGTATCTATACGGTTATACCTGGAATATAATAATAATAATAATAATAATAATAATAATAATAATCCGCGCGTGGTGTCCTGTCCCCGTATGCGGCGCGTCCCCCGGGTGGCGGATGGGGGAATGCTCGTCACTCTAGCGTGAAGGGTAGAGGTGAAATAAAATAATCTCCGTGGACCACACAGTACAATTAGAAGTATGAGCAAGCGAGATGAAAACATACTACCCCAAGCGGGCAACTCCAAACTAGGAGTGAATCCCGTCGTCGGTTCCGATCGGGTGAAAGCCCCGGTGGCCGGCGCTGGCCTCATGGATTTTGAGGGAGGCCACAAACCGCTTAGTTCTAACATCACGTCAGAGGCGGGGTCCTCGAAAGAAAACCCCCAACAGCAGCCGCTATCCCAGATGCTGAGTTTTGCTTCTGCAAGCAGGTTACGAAGCGGCAGCGTCACCAGCATTGGTAGCGCCATCAGCGGCATCTCTGCCTATAGCAGAGAATCTCAGGAGGAGATAGAAGTGTTCCGTAAGGAATACAAGAAGGTGGAGAAGGCGCAGGAGGAGATCGACTCCACTTACGACCATCTGAAAAAAGAACTTCAGGCAATGTTGGCAGCTTGTGCAAAGCAGCCTAACATTTCCATGGTCGTCAAAACAGGGCTGAAAACCGTAGACGCTCTTGTACAAGAGCTCTACGGGAAAACGAAGAAGATGTCTTTAGCAGTCGATGATTACAAGTGCCAAGTCGAGGATTATCGAATTGGCCACGAGAATCGTCGGCGGCCTAAGAGAAGAGGCATCATTGCTAAAGCCGTCATCGCGGCTACAGCCAAGATACAGGCTCAAAAGAGGAGTAGGGAGGGCCCTCAAAGCCCACCCGAGGCCTCTAAAAGCCGTAAGAAGAAGAAACCTCGCAAGGAGATGCCACCACCTGGTAAGGACAAGGAGCAATCCAAGCCCAAGCCTGTGGTGGAAAAGAAGAAGCCGACGGTTAAGTCGGGACAGGCGCCTCTTGACAGGACAAAGCGCCAGAAGGCGCCGGTATCCACCCTGGTGGTCACAATCGCGAGGGACCGAACGTTTGCTGAAGTTCTGGGGAAGCTTCGAAAGGAAGTGAATCCGGACGACAATCGAATAGAAAAAAAAGAAATATAAAAAAAAATTTTTTAAAAAAAAATAATATTTTATAACAAAATTTGATATAAAAAAATATAAAACAATAAAAAATATTTACCACACACAACAATAAAATTTTAAAAGAAATCTAAATTTCAAACCCTATAAAGCATGTTTTCAAAATGTCCAAATGTTTCTAAAATTTTAAATTATAATGTAATTAAAATTTTTAAATATAATTAAACAAAAAACTTTGTTTTTAAACTTGAAAAATTTGGACTTGAACGTTAAGTAAACATAACGAATTTTTTCTAAATTTAAGCCTATCTTTAACATTAAATAATATTAACTATTTTTCTTAAATTAAATTTCAATTTCAGGAACATAATCAACATAAACAGTTATACCAGTAAATAAAAAATGAACAAATTTAAACAATATACATGAATGTTGCTCTATAACGAATAAATAAATTAATTATATGGTTTCATATAGACAAATTTAAATTGTACAATATTTTATCACATTTACTTACCTTTACTGTGCAAAATATATGTGCCATTAACATTGTTTTACCAAATATTCTTTAGAAGAAACATTAATGTAAAAAAAAAACTATATGGTTTTATATAAACATATGAAAATTATGTATATATGTATTTTTTTTAACTCACGGTAACTCTTCTATCAGAAATATGTTTCCTATTACTTCTTTCTTACCAAATATTTTTTTTTTAAATTTTTGAGATATTTCAGGAACAACACTTTTTTCTTCAATACATTGATATTCAGAATATTAGAATAATATCTAAAATTTAACAACTATAAATACATTTTTAATTTATTATTAGAACATATATGTATATGCAAAATAATACTTCTGCATACTATAATTAGAATTCTGATTTTTATTATTATTATTATTTTATAGAATACAACAAAAACCACCAACGGTGCGAGCGCGAAGCGCGAGCTATATTCGGTTGTGCCTTATAAGTTTCGGTTCTCAGGCGCAGCCTGAGAACAGAAACTTGCGCGCCAGGGGGCTCGGCCCCCCTAGTTAATTTTTACAATATATTTGATTTATTCTATCTTTGATTTAAACCAGAGCCATATGGATGCAGTCGTACAGTCCAAAAGCAAAACTAACAAAATGAGCCTTGATAGCCAAGTTTATTACTGCAAATTAGGTGTTTGTAAAAATGGTAAACAATTATATTACGCATTTCAAACTTTTTCCCATTTAATATATAATACAAAAAGTTGACCTATTTTGAGGTATTTTAAGATATACTTTCAATATGGTGGAAAATGAAAAAAAGGAAAAGAACTGTTGTTACAACTTGCATAATTCTGATGCAAATTAATATTTTGAATTAAAATTTCTTGCAGATTCTGGATTATATTTTTAGTCTACCTAAAAAAACACGAGCCATTTTAAAATTTATGTACACATGTCGTGAAATCACTCATATTTATTTTATTAAGGGAACAAGCCTGGGTTAAAATTGAAAATAACAATTTAATATTATTAACTAATAATTTTTTTCATAACAATCGAATACATTTCTTAATTTTTTAAACAAATTAAATTATTATTAATTGTTAATTTAATGTTTTTGGCCAATTTATGTGTTGCATAACCCTAGTAAAAATTTAACATTTAAGAATAAAAAAAACTCTAATTTTGCCGTTAATTGGATATGTTATGATAATTGGCCAGTAGTAAGGGTACCTTATAGCGCGCCGACATGGGCGTGGCCTAACAACAATGGTGTCTGGCGCGAACAATGGGAACAATGGGAACAATGGGAACAATGGGGAACAATAGGGTTGTCTAGCACGTACAATGGGGTTGTCTAGCGTGGACAATGGGGTGTCTACCCCGGTGGTGACGTCACGGTGGGGGCCCGCGCGTGTCAGAGAGGGAGTGAGAGGGAAAGAGGAAGAGAGAGAGAGAGAGAGAGCTTCGCTCTCTCTCTCTCTCTCTCTCGTACTTATGTATAGGTAGGGTGGAATGGACTCTGTGACGTCACAGCGGGCCCCGTCGGAGTACATGGGTGCGAGAGAGAGAGGTAGAGGGAGTGCGCGCGCAGTGCGTCTCTCTCGTGCTGAGGTTGCTCCGGCGTCATAGACGCCCCGATGCAGTGCGTGGGTGTAAGAGAGAGAGGTAGAGGGAGTGCGCGCGCAGTGCGTCTCTCTCTCGTACTGAGAGTGTTCTGACGTTACAGCGGGGCCGGAGACCCGCGCGTGTATGTGTGAGAGAGAGAGCAAGAGGGGTTGCGCGCGCAGTGCGTCTCTTGCAGTAAGAAGAGTGACGCATGTAAGAGAGAGAGAGAGAGAGAGCACTACTGCGCGTACCCACGCTCTCTTCCTCTACCTCTCTCTCTCGCACTCACGCAGAGATACTGATGATGCGCTAGGGTATTCTGACGCCGTGTTATAATAGCTGACCCAGCGTCTAAGTTGGTGTGAGAGAGAGAGAGAGAGAGAGAGAGAGTGTGTGTGTATACAGTATGCGTATAGACTTATATTTAGCATGGTATGAATGGGAGTTGGAGGTGAGAGGTTTAAATAATTAAATGTACGTAATTTGTAGATAAATTCCCAGATGTTTATTCAAGTATTATAATATAAAAGGAGAGAACGAGACATAGAATGAATAATTACGCACGCAGAGATATACATATAGATGATTATACAATACATAAAATTAAAACTAGATTTGACACTCGGTTAATATTAAGTATAAGAGTAGCTTAAGGGGTCAAGCCTGGGTTAACTGCTCAAAAAATCGATTTTTTTTTTATTAACTTTTTTTAAAGTATTTCTTACATAAAACATTATCCCAAAATTTGAAAAAAAACAAAAAATTTTTTCGCAAGTTATAATTGAAATAAAGTAAGCATCAATAGACATTATTTCTCTAAAATTATTTTTGCAAAAAAAGACATTTTATTTTAATTTAACTAAAATAATAATTGCGAGGTTTTTGACGTTTACATACAAGTATATTAAACGAAGCAACTATCAAGCGTAGAGTTTGGTAAAGTAGAAATCTACTTTACCATACGATTCAAATTTAATAGTTAATAAATAAATGATTCCTTTTACTTTTATATACTGCACAAATACGTACAGTTCTATTTGAAGTAAATATTGTCTGCATTGATAAAGTATTTACATTATTTTAGTAAATACTCAGTGGATTTTAAATTAAAAGTATATTTTTAAATTTAAATTTTATTAGTTTTAAGAAATTAATTATAAGTTTATACAAAAAAAGAGCAGTAAAAAAAATGCCAGACTCAAGTAACAGAATACCTGGTACATCTGCTCATAAAAAAATTATCAACATCAGTAAGAACCAACTACGATGCACTTCCATCAACATTGATCCAGATCAAGTAAAAAGTTAAAAACTGATACCATTGAAGAAAGTAACACAGAAAATAGAATTATTGATATATCACTACTTTTCCCAACATTAGAAGAATTTTTAGTTTGTCAGAATTGTCATGGTTCAGTTAAATTTTCTGAAGTTGATGTGAGAGGTTTGGGAAGTAAAATAACAATAACATGTACAAACTGTTTTAAGGTATTTGTTATTGATTCAAGTAGAAAAGTTGGAAAAAAAGTAACGCTCATGAAATAAATAGACGTTAGTGTACACAATGAGAACTCTTGGTCATGGGCATGCTGGTTTAGTTACTTTTTGTGGAAATATGGATTTGCCGAGTCCAGTTTCTCACAGTAATTATGACATTATTAATACAGAGATAAAAAATGTTTGTAAAGAAGTTGGTAAACAGTCTATGAAAGCAACTGTCGAGCAAGTATATGATGCAACAAGTCAGAATTGCCATATAAGTGTATCAGGTGATGGTTCTTGGAGGAAGCGAGGATTCAATTCTCTTCAAGGTGTTGATACTGCATGAGAATGAAAAAGTAATTGACGTTCCTCCAAAGCAATATTTTTGCAGAGCATGTGAATTGCGACCAGAAGAAGAAACAAAAGAATATAGAGAGTGGTACTTTACGGCATGAAATATACTAATTATATTGGAGGTTTGAAACACTTTCACAAATAAGTACACATAAAATAACTTCAACCACATAATATCGCACTAAGCACAAATACACTGAGCATAACAAAACACTTGTTTATAATTTTATCTGTATTCTGCAAATATTGTATATCTAAGTGTTGACACATTGGTTATGCTGAAATGGAGAAACAAAGAATCAATTTCTTGACATAAACAAAATATAAATTTAAGGTTATGCAAATACTTATCTGATATAATTTGTTCATGCAGTTTTATAAACCACTTGTTTTTTTTACTTATTTTATTTAGATTTTATATAATATAATATATATAATATATAATTCTACTTGATATTATAATAGCTTAAAACTGAACTACAAACGTGTGGCTGGTGCACACTTCCATTAGCAGCTGTAACACTATATATATGCCTCTCTCTTTCTCTATCACGTGACAAGGCTATCCGAAAAATCAATAATTTTATGGAAGACTTGTCATGTGAGAGAGAGAGAAAGAGATATTGTACACAACTGTCAAACAGTATTTGTTTTTACTGCATTCTTTACATACTTTTAATTAAATTTAATGCTTATAATAAAAATTATAATCATATAATATAATATAATAATTATAGTATAAATATTATTATATAAAATAGTCATAAACTATATATAAAATAATCATGTATTAATATTCAATAATAGCTAAGTATTCTTTTAGTTTTAAAAAATTTTATTCCTCTTTTTATAAAGAAACTGATTCTTGAAGTTGACTTTCTGTTATTTTAGATAATACATGTATATTAAAAAAATATACTGAGTATTATATTAATAAAACCAGAAAAAAGTCACTATAAACCTATTAAATATACATATTATTAAGATTACACATACAAATTGTACGATACCTGAAGAATATGGTATTAGAATTATAAAATAAGTAAAACTTTAAATCTAATAAGTGAAACTTTAAATGCATTTATCTCATTAATGGTTTTTTAATGATTTTAGCTTACTTGCCGCAGGATATTTCAGAGCCAGGTTGACGAATCACTTTGAAATTTTGGGGAAACTTTTAAAATATATATTTCTACGGACTTATGTTGCCCAATTTTCAAAAAGATAAGTTTTAGGTGAATGTTATGTACGTATACGTACATAACATTCACTATTTTTCTTGTTATTATCAACTTTTATATTTAATACATTGTTATTAATTTTTTTTCAAAAAAGGAAAAACATAAGTCTGTAAACATATATTCCATGAACATTTTAAGCCTTATTAGACATTAAAAGATGCATTCAATGCTTCAATATCCTACGGCAACTGCAAAAATTAATCAATTTTTTAATATCATTATAAGTTTAATAACCAGGATTAAAAATGCATTATAAACATTTTTTATATTGATAAATATAATGTATAATACATATATATTATGTAAAAAAAATTAATATGTGAGAAGAATTAAAAAAAAAAAAATTATTCTAATAATAATTATTTATTTATTGAAAACATTTAACCCAGGCTTGACCCCTTAAGAATAGACGCAAAGACACTCACACACATTTTATTATACGAAACTTATAAATAGACAGTGATTCCGGTTGACCTGATAAAACTTATAGTAATTCACACACTTAGATATAGAGTAAATAAGAGTAAAATTATACGTGTTTTGCATTCGGTTAAATATATATTACGTTAATAATAGAAACTTACACCTAATGTACCTGTTTATATATTATAATTAAAATTATTATTATTATTATTATGTATTCTTTTACATGTTTGCAAATGAGTTATACAATGAACATTCTTCTTACAATTATTATTATAATGAAAATTATTGTTGATATTCTTATAAAATAATTTTAAATTTAATTTATCGTTGTATGCAGTATCGTCGGTGAACAATCTCCAAAAACTGTCCATGCAATGACCGTGAGACATGTGATGAATGAAATTAACGCAATACTGACCACACAGGATAGAAGCGAAATCTTGTAGCTGCTTAGGACTCCAGGTGTTACAGTTTCTTCGGAGACATTGAATATGTTGTGGTACGGTGGGTGGTCGACCGAAACTGTCAAAGAAGTATCCGATTCCGCGTTTATCGATGTAGATGGCCAGCCAATCCTCACCGGGTTTTCGGTGGTCCTCATTGTTAACAACAATTGCAGTCGGCTTCGTCAGAATCTGAGGAATCTTGTCCGCAGGGTACACTCCCACTGTCTGCAGAGGCAAAATTTTTATTGCGTTGAGTATTTGCAACGTGTTCATGCTTTGCAGCGGCTTCTTCCTCCTCGCGTACTATGTCGTATAAATGATCGGCATCGATCGTATCTTGGGAGATTGTGGAAATACTTGTGTTGCTAGCATCTATAGGAGTTGAGTATGCAGTACAAGTTACGGTTATCGGTGTGCTCTGTCTTGATTTGGTTGGTGTTGGCGTTTTTTGTCGTGGTTTCCCAGACGGAGTTCCTTGTCTCGTAGACGCAATAATTGTATGTCGTCTTTTGTCCTTGTTGATGTCCTCTTTTTCCGTTTCCTTCTTTTTTTCTTTTAGATCGATGACTTTGCTGGTTGAAGGGCGATAGGCTAATGTTTTATGCAGCCAAATACGTAGTTTATATGCATATGTCAATGCACAACTCATGTACTCCCTTTTCCGCCCATGTAAAAAACAAAAGTGGTCGTTAACGCGTGGAAGGTTTCTAAACGACGGACAGTTGAACTCCTCCAAATTGATTATTTGTCTAGCGAGAAGGTTTTGAAGGAATAAAACTTTAGGTATTCCCCTAACGTAGATCCTCAAAGCGTTTCGTGCAACTTCTCGTAGACTGTTGTATACGTCGACACTGTTGGATTCACCGTCGAACCATTCTATGCCGTGGTGATAGCACGTTAAGTAACTGTTAGTGGCTACGATACCCTTGGACAGTTCTGTGTAGTCGTATGGAGCCTTGATCAGCCAGTGCGCTATGAAATTGCAATCTACGCCGAGAACAGCAATTTCTTTCGGTAGAAAGAGACCTTCCTTGTCGTGAAACGCTTGAATATCGATTATATAATCGAGCTTCTCCATGCCGTTTAAGTTGCGGAGAACTTGAGTCACTTGTACTACACCACTCAAGGTAACAAGCTGAACTGACAAAATGTTTTTCCTTGGCTCAGCAGAATACCTTTAAGACCTCCTTCTTCTCACTGAATTGAAAAGAAAAGTTTTCAAAGAAAATCCCTACCATTCTTTTTGACTCCTCCTACTTTGAATTTAAGAATGAAAATCTGTTACGACCTGTCTAGCAGAGTCGATTTCAAGAACGTTGTCAAACTCGGCATAAACGATACAATTAATCGTTTTATTCAATGCACTTTGAAATTTAACTTCGATTCTGAGACTTCCAGATTTTACTAAATTCCAATGAGAAAAACTATTTGCCGAAAAATCTGGTGTAAGATCGAAAGCGAATAGACAATAACCATTAGGGTAATTCTCTCTACTGATAGAATTTCCTTCGTTAAGAAAATGTATACCAGTACCTGAGAACAAGGTGTGATATGCGTCAACGTACATTGGTCTTGTATTCGAAAACGTAGGTTGTAAAGGTTTCGAAGGTACTTGTACACCATCTACGTAGAGAGACAAGTAATTTATACCGTAATTTAGAAAATTGAAAGGATTCAAAGTTTTGTTTCCATTGAAAGCCTTATTATCAACAAATCCCAGTATCACTCGTTTCGGTAGTTGTCCTAAAATCACGTTGTCGAGTGATTCACCCAAGACACCGCTATGTATCGTGAATGTTTTGATTTCCACTCTGGTTATGAGATATTTAGCGGTTGTAGTTGCGAGAGTTTTTGCATGGGCCAATAGAATTCCAGGACTTATTTTCACGCGTCTTACGAGTAAATTTGCTTCGGTGATGTTGACGGTGTATGAGCCTGCGGCTGACGAATCCATTAAACAAAATGAGTCCTTTGAACGTACAAGACGTATTTTCATTTCGACGCCATTGATGAGTAATTTATCCTGATTAAAAATATCGCAATGCAAATGTCCAATGAGATCGACGGTTTTGCCATCGGATGTAAAATTATGTCTGTTTGCAAGTCCTGCGTTTGTACCCTCGTCAGGGGTGCTGTCCATCCGTCTAGGTGTATCTGCGTACCACAAAGTCGTCGATAGATGCGATTATTTAGCTGCTGGGCCGTAATTCAAGAGTGTTTCTATGTACGCTCTGTACGGATAAGCGTTATTCGGAGGAGTGATTGGTTTCTGATTAAAATAAATATCGATTTGATTAAATAACGAGTGTAAGAAATTATTTACAGGTCCTACGTGTTTGTCATCGTCTTTCGAATAAGGCTTGATTTTTACACAAACTTTGAGAAGTGTATGCGCAAGATCCAGGTAATCTTCTCCTTGATTTTGAACGCAAAATTCGATGGGCGAATCGTCGTTTAACGACGAAATTGGATTATAAGTAGTCCAACAACTCGATTCGATACTGGTTTGCGTTTGAGGGAGTGAAAATATATCCAACTCGCTTTTGAGACACTCTGAGCTGTGAGAATGTAAAAACGCCATTTTTAATTGAAAACGTCAAAATTATTCTTTGTCTTTTTTTTTGTTTTCGATATTTTCCTCGATTTCTTCTTTTTATTCTGTTTCGTACGCTTCACTTTTGGTTGTAACCGTTTTAAAGACTTGATTTTTTTTGTACGTTTCCTTTTCTTTATACTTTGACGAGGTTTGTACTTTTTACGAGGTTTAAGCTGTTTGATACGTACACTTTCACCGTTCCACGGAAACTGTAGAGCTCTCCTTTTGTCGAATGTTTTATATCCAGACCCCTCCATCATTTTATTAATTTTGTCTACGGCTTTACGTTTCAAATTTTTACCAGATTCGTTCATACGATTATTAAACGATTCTTTGAACGACAGATTTCCATCCGACACGTCATCTAATATGTTGACGCCTGCTCGGACTGCTTCTTTACCAAGGGCGCGAGCACCTTTAGCAATCAAAGGCACCGCTCTTCTCAATAAACCTGCGAGCCAACTACCCACACCATGTCCTCGTTGCGATGTTGAACCTGCATAAACGTGATGTACGCCCCGTCCGCTTTCAATTTGACTATCGTAATAAAGAGAGTAATAAGCCATGCCAAACGAACGACACTTAATCAATCCTTTTAAAATGTAACGCTGCGGTCAACGTACCAAACTCGAATGGTATTGGATGACCATATTGATCTCTTATATCAATGTCGATAACTTGAAAACAATTGTAAAGTATGGGTGTATAACTGACGGGTGCAAAACGTTTAACTACAGTGTTTCCATAATTAAAGTGTTTCGATTGAATATTCACTATGCGAAGCAGTGGTGCGTGAGAATCTCCTACTATACAAGGTTCACACAGATTTGAATAAACAAAAAGTTGATCGGGTATGGCTCTCGAGAGGCTGGCGGGAAAATTTGCTACTTGAATCGTCGATCCATCGTAACTTTCAAATTCTAACGTTTCGTTCAAATCGATACCTAAAATACGATTAGCCGTCGTTGAAAATGTAGCAAACGGTTTCGTACGATTTTCATTTTCTTTGAATTTTATCATTTGTACGAAACCTCCGTTTTCGTTATAGACTAATTTTTCAATTTCAGTGTTGCCGTGATATTTGAATAAACTGTCGTTTATACAATCGACAAGCTGATTAATATCGTCGTATATACCGTGTTGAAAATAATAGTTTTCCGTTGCCGATAATTTTGATTCCTCTCTGCTCAAGTGTAGGGTAGTGCAGGGTACGTGTGCTATCTGCTTTGGTAATTTAGTTGAAAAGCACGTCGTTGTATTGTCTGGAAAATATTTCATACTACTGTTGCTCGGCAAAACAATGGTAAAATCGTCGGAATCCATTTTACAATGCTTTTAAATCGTTGACAGAGACCCACGAATTAAATTTTTCAGGATATCCAACCTAACTGACGAAATACTGTTTACGTTTACCTTTGCCTTTACTACGTAAAATTTTATCTATTTTGTGTTCACGATTTTCTACGCGACAACTATCAACGGCCGTGAGTTCTTCGGGATAAAAGAATCCTTCAATGCTTTCACCGTCCAAATCGGTCAAAGTATAAACGTAAATGTTTTGTTTTTTCGCAACACTTTTAATTATAAAAATTTCCTCTTGCCATCCTCTGACGTAACCTTTTTCAAAAGCGTTCTTGTCTCTACTGATTCGAACGTAACTACCGACTTTGTATATATTCTTTTTCCGTTTCGGTAATTTGTTTCTGCACAGACGTTCTAAATTTTTTCGCGCAATCTCTTCGTTGTGAATAGTTACCGAAGCCGGTGTCATTTTAATGCTAGAATGTCTTGTGTTATTGTAAGCCTTGACGATGTGTTGTAATACGTCAATGTACCTACGAGTATTTTTATGTGTGAAATAACGCCACATACGTTCTTTCAGCGTTCTATTTACTCGTTCAACCACCGCAGCCTTCACATCCGGATTACGCACAACGCGAAATCGAATGTCGTTACGTTTTAAAAAATTTTGCATAAATTTACCGAGAAACTCCTTTCCTCGATCGCTTTGAACCATGTACGGAAAACGTTCTCCGCTTCGTTTTAAAATTTTTTTGAATGCCTCGGTTACTTGATCACTCGATTTGTCTTTCAAAGGTTCCACCCACACAAATTTACTTAAAACGTCGCCACCAAAACGTAAGACACTCCGTCGTTGTAATTTTTGATTGAGCGCAAGTCCTGAAAATCGACCTCCCAAACTTGATCTAAATACGACACGTTGTAACACAATCTCTTAAACTTTCTTCGTACAGGACGATGTAAAGTATAAGCGTCGTATTTTTCCAACCATTTATAGATCTGTTCCCGCGGTACATCTTTATTCAATCTAATTAAATTTCTTGCACCCGAAAACCCTGCTTCGTGCGAAGGATCAAAATACTGAGACTCTAACCTTTTATTTACATATTTAGACTGAGCCATTTTTTTTTAATTTCCTTTTTTTTCGAAGGCGGTTTTTGGACAATGGTACTGTTTTTAAGACTGTCGAAACTATTATTAAACATCGAGTTATATTCGTCACTGTCGGATTGATGTACATCTTTTGATTTCGGAGTGTCTGAAAAACTTAACTTTCGAGTCACATCGTCAAACATTCTTCTATTACCGATATACTCTTGAGGTGTCAAGACATCCTTTAAAAACTTGATAAATTCTCTTTTTCCCTCTGGATTGGTCGTTTTTCTGTGTCGTGCAGCAAAATTGATTAAATCAATGATATTTGAATTTTTGATCGTCTTACCGTCAATGGTCACCAGTCCCTTTCTGTTCCAAAAAATTCTAGTCTTAAAATTATTCAAGTGGTTCAACAAAAGTTCTGATTTTCTTTTATAAACGAGTGGAACACTGTTTATTATTTTATCGTAAGTAATTTCGTTTTCAATCTCTTCAAATGTATCGTTTGTCAGCGGGTTTGAATATTTTTTTTCAGATTTAAAAAATAAGTAACGTTGTAACAACTGTATATACTGTTTTAAACGATCTCTGTCATCTAAAATGTTTGTAGAATCTAAAACTCTTTTCATTTCATCGTCGAGTCTGGAGAGATTATCGCCTACAGTTTGCGTAGTTTGTAAGTTTGAAACATTTTCGTTGGGTTCACCGTCCATAGAGTTTGATGTAACTGATTGCTTTTGAATTCTTTCCATCTGTTGGGCGGGGACAAGAATCATTTTCTTTGTTCTTTCCATTATTACTGTAAAAGCGTGGAAAAGAGCGTCGATATTATAGGCTGTAGTAGAAACGGTAAGAAACTACCACCCTTTTGCACGATTATACGCTTCTTTTTTTCCAGCAGCCGTTAGTCTTGTTGCATAATTTTCTGAGAATATTTTTGTGACGTTTTAATTTTTTAAATTGACAATCTTTCAAAGGTACTACACCTTGTAAAGTATTTAAAGCGCACTCACAAATATATTTAATTAATTTTTTATCGGCGGTTTTTAATATTGCTAAACGTTGCTCTTTGTTTGCTCGTGCTAAAGCGTGCAACAGAACAACGTACCTTTGTTCAAATACTTTTGATTTATTTTTTACTCGGAAAGATTTCGATGTAGTCTTTGCCATTATCGTTCTTAAACTGAAGTATCATCTGCTTGATACTTTTATTTATTGTATTTTTAAATATATTTTATAAATGTACTACTACGATTTTTAGGCACATAGACGTAATGAAACTCGTCGTCTGGAAATATACAGCTTCGAAATCGAAACTCGTCGGGTGTTGCCTGCGTCAAATCTAATAAAAGATAACCGTATGCCTGTTTTACAGCATCTAGATATGCTTCCTGCAAAAATTTAGCGTCTTCGGGGTACACTTGTCGCGCGAGATATCGAATTTGAGCTTGGTCCCGAGGATTTTTAAACAACACTAAGTAATTTGAGTTTAAGCTGACGTCGCGTTGACCCTGTCCTTGATGAAAAATATTTTGAGTTATAAAAATAACACTTATATTTTTATGATGACATCCTTTGGTAAATAAATCGATTATAACACTGTTTGACGATTCACGCATCAAGTCGTCGATTATAATTAATTTTTTCAAATGTGGATCGTTTGAATAATCTTCGGGTCTCGGTAGACCCTCGCGAAATTCAACACACGAAAACTCTTGACTTTTGTAACCGTCTTGCCACTCTCCGTAATAAAAAATAATCCTATCGAAAACAACGTCGGTCATTTGAGTACGAAACTTTATGAATTTTCGAACCCACACCGATTTACCACAACTCGTAGGACCGGAAATCGTACAAGTCCACGGATGACGCCAACGCGTATCCATTTTGTGATAAGGTCGTTCCGCGTTCGGCGGCGGCGGCGGCGGCGGCGGTCAACGCGCTGCTAGAGTTTTAGCGTCGTTTTATTTAATTAGCTAAACGCGGTATAAAAAGCATATTTAGCGGACGCTGTGCAATGTTAATTTTACAGCGTTGCGCAGACCAGCTGACCCAGCGACGTACGCGGGAAAACCTTGCTTGTACGCGGACACTGAAAAAAGCTTGTTTGAACGCGCACGCGGAAAAACCTTTTTTGAACGCGTTCGCTTAGAATAGCTGATTTATGAGCGCAGGTGAGCGGACGAGGTACTATTTCACTAAAACTATTATTATGTAACGCCATCTGTTCAAAATCACAACCATTAAGCGTATAATTTATCGATTTTTCCTTTTTTTGATTCCAATATTCTCCCACGATAGGATGACTGCGATTTAACAAATTAACAAAGGAAGGCGTAGTTTTTATTACGAGGTATTGTTGACTCATCTACAAAGGAAGATGCGTTGTCATTTTTCCTTTTTTACAGAAAGAAATGTAATAAAAAATTTTGACTACTTTTCTATTGTACGTTTTCTAAATTTATATCTGTTTGTCAATTTATTAGTTTGTCAATGTATTAGTTTTTCAAATATTTAAAAATAGAATTCCGCGAAGACAAGGTGTCCAAGAAGAATACATGAAAAAATCTTTTGAGTACACGTAACGTATAAAATTTAATTTACGAGATTGAGTAAAAGCTTGAGCATTCGATTGTTAAACTTTTTTTAAATAACAATATTCAAATATTAGATTCCCACACTTTTAGAGAATGACATCTGTTCAAAGATTATCGTTAAATGAATTATTTATAGAATTTTCTTTATACTCTCAAAATTATTCCACGACTCTATAAAAATGTATGTAATTCTTAAAATTTTAAAAATTTACAAAAGAAGTTTTTATTTATTACGCGTATTGTTCATTTACCGACAAACGTAGACGCGTGAACTTTCTTTATAGTAAGAAATAAATAATCTTTACGACTTTTTATTGTATATTTTTAAATTTATGACGTTTCATCCGTTTCTTACTTTGTCAACTACACAAAAACGTACACGGAATAAAAGTCTATTCAAACTTTTCTTGCGATATTGCGAGAAAAATAATTTTTACGTATACGCACCTTCCCACGATATCCTCCCTTACAACTTACCCTCGATTTTTCTTGGAGGTGGTACCTAAGTAACGCTGCAACCTCACCATTGGCCAAAATTTTTTCCTATTTTATTTTACTCCCTCTGCTAATTTTTCCACCTCTACTCGTCGTCGACCTAAATATCGAAACTATGTGTAGGGAGAGTCAGTCATTTTTTAAAACTACAGCTAAAATAGAATTTTGGCAAAATGTCGAGTAACTGTAGGATACACGTTTTGAGAGATTTAAAACATCGCGACATGAGAAGAATAATTAATTCGAAACAAAGTGTAAGAGTGTCAACGTTTCATACCCCTTCGTCTTTCTACGTACAAATAATCGACGAAGACGAAGCGTACAGTGCTCAACAGAAGGAAATCAACGAGTATTACGAAGTAGTACCGAAATACATTCACACCGAAAAAATTGTGTCTGAAAATAATCAAGAAAGAGTAGTCATTGTACCTGTGACTAGTAAATTAAATTATGCAGACCTTTATGTAAGTATACAAAGAAATTTAAACAATGACAATGAAAATTAATTTAATAATTAAATAATTTATTAATATTATTTTTTCAGCCAAGTCAGTTTATTGCTATAAAGGTAAACGGTGAATGGGGACGATATATCACGGATGACGTCATCGAACGTTGCAGATCGGTAGACACTGGAGATAGTATCGAGCTTACCCAAGACGTAATAGAAAATGGGATCTATGACTTGGACGATCGTTTCATGCTGCTACCCTCGAGAGTCATACTATGCGGACTTTCAAACATATTACCAAAAACTGATAAACCGCATCGATGGACCGTCAAAGCTTGTAAAATTATGAAGGACGTAATGACTGATCGAAAGTTAACCGCAATTTTTCAGCATAAAGGACTATTTCACGACTCTGCGTATACTTGCTTAACGTGTCAAGATAACGATAATACCGAGATACCTTTAGGTTGGTTACTCGTAGCGTTAGATTTAGCGATATTCGATGCAAGCGGAATTCATCATCCACTCTGGCCAACCGATACACCTTGTTAATATTAAAAATAAAAACTCTTACCTTGGAAATGTTATATTATTGTTATTAGAATTTAAAATTTGATAATAAATATATGTTTGAAATATAATTGATTCTACGTTTATTTAAATACCTGAAAATAAAAATAAAAGGATAAGGAACAGAATAGGGGAAAAAAAGTAAATTGCAAATGTTTAATTTTTAAAATAAATATTTAATTATCATTAACGTTATATTTATATACATATATACATAGAGTTATAATTGAACGCAGGACAATTATATATGACCGAACGGAAGAACAAATCTTCGTTTTTTCAAAACGACGCTACAAGTTTTTGTTTCTTCGCGAGTGATAACTTCGTGGAATCGGGTCCTTGCAATCGAATTGAACTGCAATTGTATTTTATTTTTATCGTCATCGTTTCTATTATTAATAAGATTTACGATACTGTCAAAATTAATCTTTTTTGAATTTTCATAATTTAATTTTATTCCTTTAATTTTACAAATTTCAAATGTTTCATTTTTACTATTTCTTACCTTGAAAGCATAAAATTTTGGACCTCCTGAAACAAATTTTTCAATATATGAACCTTTACCGTAAATTTCCAATTCGCAGGTTAATTCGCCTAGCATGGACCCTACCTTTGGTTCGTACGTATCACTCGGTTTACTTGTAAAAATAATTGAGTCGGTGTCGTAGTAAAGTACGCGTCTATCTAGTTTTTCTAAATACGAGTACAATAACAAACGAGCCTGTGCTGTAGTGTAGGCGGCGATCGCTACGTTACTATAGAGGCAAACGTTATATTTTTTAAATATTTCGCGAAAATTTATACACGCCTCTCGCAATATATTTACATCGTCTATACAATATTTTATTATTTCGTTGCGTAAATTATATACATTATTTTTGTCAATACTATTGTACCAATTATAGAAGGTTTGTCGATCTTCGTTCGACATCGTTTCGGGGGAAAAATATTTATCATCCGGAATCGAGCCTACATAATGTATATTTTCTTTTGTATTAAAAAGATATGGAAAGTAGCCTTTCTTTACATCAACTGAAAGCCCAAATGCTTTGGGTAAATTTGCCAATTTCATTGGCATGTAATTGATACTATCAATAAATTTTGTATTTTTTAATTGCAATTTTATAATATTTCGACCGTTCATAATAACGGTTGGCGAAACATTTTCATTAAAATAAATTTTAGAAAAATCGATTAAATATTTTAAAATAAATTGAGAATCGAAAGCCCGTGCGTTATGCGCAATACAAATAATATCATTAAAATTCGTTTTTCTTCGAATGACTAAATTTAAGAAATCACGTATCGAATTATCACCTTCGAATACGTGTTGACGAACACCGCAAAACGAACACAAATTTTTCAAATCGGTTTTTTTACAATCGTCGCAACATAATTGTGCGACACATAAATTAACACTATGTTTCAAAGATTTTTCTCCGTAAATTTCATCTTGACGGGTCTCAAAATCATAAAAAATAAATTGAGTAGTCGGATGATAATTATTTTTCCTTCTTACACGCGTTTCTTCAATTGGTTCAATATTACATAATTTATTTATAGAATGTCTCGAACGACATCTACTACAATATTTTTCACCGCAAATGTGTAATTCTTTTCTTAAATCTACAATAAGGTTACATGTAGAACAATATTTTAAACTATCGCATACGCTTTTTACAGTTTTTTTTGATGCTTTGCAGCTTATCGAGCCGGGTCGCTTGTGCATTTGAAAACACGCGTCATTATAAAATACGCGCTTACAATCAATGCACGAAATTTCGTTTAATTTTTCACAATTTGAATCATTTAAACATTGAGTGCATTGTTTCGTACACTTGTGAGACAGAACGTTTTTGTATACTACATTGCAATTTATGCAATATCGAAATTTTGACACGATACCTAATATATTTAAGATTAAATCAAAATGTTTATTATTAAAATTATACAATAAATAAATTGTTTTAATATTTATACTTTCGTCAGAAAAATACGATGTTCCGTCAAAAATCGGTTTTGCGCCTTTTCCAAAATTATTTTCTTCAAAAATTATTAATTTTATATTTTTTTCAAGAAAATAATTTTGAAATAACCTAAATTCATCAGGACCACATCCGTTTTCTGGAACTTTTATTTTCGCAAGAGTGCACAAGTTTCGTGCACACTCTGTTTGTCGAAAACGCATGTCGTGAGAAATAGCCTTCCATTCGCTTCGCCATTCGGGAGTGTCTACTTTCCTCGAGTAGACTTCACCGCAAGCAAGAGCGCGGGGTAGACATAAATTATCTTTATTTTTTATTCTGAGAATTGATTTTTTATGAAAATCAACCTATTTGTTCTCAACACCCGAATTTCCCTTTCCGACGGGCATTTCAACGTAAACAACACTGATATTCAACGATTCATCAATTGAAAAATCGGTATTGCTTTGACAGACCTTGCCAAACAATTCCCATATTTCTTTTGATTGAAAATCTTGTACGCGTGTAAAACGCGACCCGGCACTTCCTAACGCAAATTTGTCGGAACTTAAAGTTATTCCGATCATATCACTGTTCGAGCGATCTTTTAATATATAACGAGTTATTTCATAAAACGCGTCTTCGACATATTTAACAGGATTTTCGTTTCCTGCATAATCTGTAATCTTAAATTTTATCTCGCGACCTAATGTACGAAAACGGGGCACGTATCGTTCGCTATTTGCCTGAAGATGTACACGTTGAAATTCAGCTGTACGGCCTCCACCTATTTGTTTTTCAAATATAATATTATTATTACTATATAATTCACTTACTAATTTTATAAAAATTTAAAAGTTATTATTTTAATTATTTTTCAACGCGATGCCGTAAAGAATCGAACGCTCGTAAAATTGAATCGGCTGTTGGCGGATATAAGTGAGGGGACAGCTCGTACTCCTCGCTTATCCATACCCCAAATCGCCAAGCCGTCGACAGATATTCTCGATTGTCGAAAAACAATCGTCTTTGAGCTTAAATATATATTATTAAATTAATATTACTTTTAAACCTATATATGTTTACAATTATAGAATTATTTTAACACGTTTTATTATTTTCATTATTTTAATTTTTAATTTTCAATACAGATTATTGTAGTGTTGTATTGAACAAAAAGTGTTAAAATATTTCTATATCTATTGTAAAAAGTAATAGTGTTACTCACCGATTTGCGATATCTGACCTAATGCGTAATCATTTAACGCATATTCTGATACTTTAGGAGTTTTGCAACATATCCATCCAGATCCAAGTGGCCTCTCGTCGCGACCCGATATCCTCCTTTTACGACTACAATTTGGGGCTGCTTGGACAACATAGTCGTCATCTTCATCGTCCGAGAGATTTTCATTTCGGCTGGACATTTGAATTTCCATCCTCTCGATAGCTTGTTTGGAATTTCGCGCAAGCTTTTTGTCGATGCAAGCAGCCTCGCGCTCGAGTTCACTTAGCGTCCTCTGCCCTCGACTACGTATCTCCGCGATACGTTCTGCTTGACGAATGGTTGGTTCGGGTATTTCTCTCTGAACCGCTATGTCGCCTAACTGCCGTTATAATTTCTAAAATTTATTTAAGATAAATAATTAAAAAATTGTATAATTATTATTTGTATTTATATTTTTAAAACCGAAATAACTACCTAATCTTTCGTAATGTTTAAAAAATTCGTCCAATAACATATGGTTTCTAAGACCGCGAGAAATTAATATATCACCCGCGATTAACGTTGCAAACTCTTCGTCATGTAAAAACATTTCATAAATTAAAATAAACTGTTCTACACTTAAAATTCGGATAATTTCGATCATACAATCGCGAGCCTGATTTAACGTCATGTTGCTCCCTAAGAAAATAAAAAAATCGCGATCGAACGTTTCCGTTAATGACGGTATAAAAACCGATAAAAATCCAATAATGCGAGATAAAATTAATATAAACTTATTATAAATTTTTCCTTCCATTGCGAACACTTGTTTTATTTAGCGTTGCGCGATTTCTATTTTTAATAATTATTTTAAACGTTCGTTTTTTGCAGTTTAAAATTTTTCCTGCGTTAATTTGCGAATGTGTGTACTTTTTTATTCAGTGTCACTTTTTTCAGTACATTCACAAATACACTTTCACAGTTTTATAATATATAGTTTTTATAATAGAACTCGAACACGAAATTATATTTTTATGTATGCGTTAAGGTTCTTTCGCGTCGAAAGCAAGATTTGGACTATCTACGATCTCCAATTTTTCCTAGCAAATTAACTTTTTCTATGACAACCCCACTCTTACTTTTTTTTTGTAAATTTCTAGACACAACGAAAAACCTCAAAGACGTTTAGAAAAATCTTTCGAAAAACGTTACCTACGATTGATTGAAAAAGAAGGAAACATAAATTTTTTGCGTTTCGCGTTACTTTACCAACGCCTTACAAATTTTCAATAATTGGCAGAATTTTACGATCAGGGTTTTCTTTTGAAATTTGTACGAACAAAAATTTTCTTTCGAGACATCGTCGTCTTTTGCCTTATGCATTTTCGTTCGAAACAAGTATCTTTACGCGTTTTCCTTCTCTTTTAAAATATGTAAAAGAACCTCTTTCTTAATACATGTGACTTTGAAGTTACTTGTACAAACCCGTAACCCTCTAAATAGACCCCCTCCTATTTTACGAGCGACCTTTGCGCGGGACCGGCCAGGGTTTAAAAGGGACACACCGTTCACCCTGAATGCAGTATTACAGCATCTTTTCTGTAAACTAGTTTTCCTATAATCGGTAAACTCGTCGAGACCTGTGAGACATAAAGTATTACAAAGATGACTCAAGCATTGTTAGAAACTGATTTTATTTTTACCGAAGACGAAACCTTCAAACAAATGGATAGTGAGAAAAAAGTGTCTGTGAATTTAGAAGATAAAAGACATACGCTGCATCGAAATTTACTCGAAACTTCGTACTCGCTAAATAAATCGGCTACAAAAATAATAATTGTCAGTGTACAGGTTTTTCATAATCAAAAAATGGAACCCGTTATTCAATTGTTAAATCAAACTCACTCGACAGGACTAGTAATCGATTCGGATACTTGGGTAGAACTACAAAATAAACTCGACGAAATATCGGAATATTTTAATAACGACAATGACTTATCTTATAAAAGTCGAACAAGAATCTACATGAACGATTTGGAAATAATTTTTGCTACTTCGTATGGAGGAAAATCTATTATTTTGAATAAAACGTCAAAATTATCCAACGGAAACAAAACAGAAAAGAAGAGAAAATGTTTTCAACCAGCTATAGTTATGCAAAAATCAACTTTCGAAGGACTAAAGGATAGTATTTTTTGTGTAGAAGAACGATATCGTCGACTCGAACGCTATATCAACGATATTGAAAAATGTAAAAATTTTATTTGCGATATTGTGAAAGAAAAAGTTACCGATTATAATTTAAATTCACACGAAGGACGAAATTTCTTTAAAAGTTTTGTGATCGGTAATTATGACATAAAATCGAGAGTAAAAGATCGATTTAATTACGAAGAGTCTAAATTTTTCTTAGAATATTACTTTGATATTGTATACTTGGAGTTAACATGCTTTCATTCTAATTATATTTGTGATGAAATAATACGTATGTATTACAATGTATAATATATATTGCCTGTAATATCTCGTAAAATATTTAAATAAATCGGCACTTACCTCGTACATAATTTTGTATTTCGTATTTACTTACCTAACATTTTTCCTTCCTGCTACAACATGAAAATAAAAAGAAAATCTTCTCACGCGTTTATTCTATTTTCTTAAATACGCTCACCTTACGATAATTTATTGCTTCTCTTTCGTACTAACCGCAATACTTACTTTACCTATTAAGATAAATAGCTTCCCGGTAAACCAAAATCCTCCGGTCACCCTCGCCTCTATTGTCTGCTCACCTGCACTTTTGGGTATACGACCTTTTCTCACGACGAGTCGACTTTTAACCTTTTTGAATACACCTACGACATTTATATTTTATAAAATAAGCTTACGTTCAAATTTTATTTCATTTCCGTTTGATTATTCAAACACGATGGGTCCAAACCAAAGTTCAGATCGAGTTCCTCTCATCGATAAAAAATCCAATACTAAGGATAACAGTAATCATCATTCAATGTCGTCGCAATGGAAAAAATATACGGAAAAAGTTTCAATAAATAATAAATCATTGCCACAGAAGAACGGTTACAAAAAATTGTAAATTTATATTTAATAAATAATAATAAACGGCCCTTTTTAGGGCCACCAATAATAAACGTAAATAACAAATTCGTTCAATATCTAAAATTGTCACCTATCATTTCCTCTCTCTCTCTTACAAATGCATACTCTCTCACACACACACACCAACATAGACGCTCTGGGTCAGCTATTATAACACGGCGTCAGAATACCCTAGCGCATCATCAGTATCTCTGCGTGAGTGCGAGAGAGAGAGGTAGAGGAAGAGAGCGTGGGTACGCGCAGTAGTGCTCTCTCTCTCTCTCTCTCTCTCTTACATGCGTCACTCTTCTTACTGCAAGAGACGCACTGCGCGCGCAACCCCTCTTGCTCTCTCTCTCACACATACACGCGCGGGTCTCCGGTCCCGCTGTAACGTCAGAACACTCTCAGTACGAGAGAGAGACGCACTGCGCGCGCACTCCCTCTACCTCTCTCTCTCACACCCACGCACTGCATCGGGGCGTCTATGACGCCGGAGCAACCTCAGCACAAGAGAGACGCACTGCGCGCGTACTCCCTCTACTTCTCTCTCTCGCACCCATGTACTCCGACGGGGCCCGCTGTGAAGTCACAGAGTCCGTTCCACCCTACCTATACATAAGTACGAGAGAGCTTCGCTCTCTCTCTCTCTCTCTCTCTCTCTCTCTTTCCCTCTCACTCCCTCTCTGGCACGCGCGGGCCCCCACCGTGACGTCACCACCGGGGTAGACACCCCATTGTCCACGCTAGACAACCCCATTGTACGTGCTAGACAACCCCATTGTTCCCCATTGTTCCCATTGGTCCCATTGTTCCCATTGTTCCCATTGTTCCCATTGTTCGCGCTAGACAATCCCATTGTTCCCATTGTTCGCGCCAGACACCATTGTTGTTAGGCCACGCCCATGTCGGCGCGCTATAAGGTACCCTTACTACTTTGGCCATTTTGACTTAAAAATATTACATTTTTTGTCAGATTTCTACTAGGGAATTATTTTAATTAATTATAAGAGACTCTATACACTGATTTTTTCGATAATGGACAGGATATCCCAAAGTCATTTCATCGAATAGGCTGAAATTTTAACAGTAACTTTTTAACATTTTTAATCCACTTGAATGAAATAGACTATGTTAAAATTATAAAAAAGAGTATACTTTTTCAGTTTATTCAGATAAATTAAAAATATTGTGATATACAGCTAAATAATTAATTTTTTAATATATTAATTAACATTAGCATTTCGAATTTAATTACGAAATTCTGTTTCATTTAAGTGGATTAAAAACATTATTGTTAAAATTGCAGTTTATTCGATGAAGTGGTTGACCAAACTGGCCTTGTAAGACCAAATGTTTTGTGGATGAATTTTGACAATTGTGCCTATTTAAAGATACTGTTATGATCAGTTGCCGATCGATAAATAACGAACCAATGCGCCTAAAATAACGTCAAAAATTTGATTATCGACCGCGATACGGCGAAGACGTGATTGTTGGTTAACAAACCTTATTGATTGTTTTGTAATAATTGATCTTTGTTCAGCTTAAATAAATTTTAGTATTGTTACAGTGATTTAAGTGTTATTGAATCATAACATTACGTATTTAAAATAAATGCTATACATTACGGAAAAACAGGATTTTTATTTCTTCATGTCTTCAGAAAACTTGTCATGGCGATGGTAATTATCTTCATTTAACTTATGAACAAGTTTTACTTCAAAATAATGAAATTTAGCTGTGTGACGTAGTATTCGTGTACCCGGTAAAATTAATTAATTTTTATAATTAATAATAACCGTTGGGCCGTGTTGCCCAATACCGTGCATACAATTAATTTATTTATCGCGAAGATGCTCGCTGTCGCCAGGAACACGAATTCGCCGGGACGCACGGTGTGGAGGCGATCCTCCTTGCCTCGACACGATTTAGTTAAATTAAGAGGATGTCGGCGAGAGCGGCGAAAACAATAAATACGCAGAAATTAAAATAAAAATGAAAGAGGCATTTATTCAATTAGTTAACATTTGGCCATCCAGGCCGTGTGCCGCGACAATTTGAATACGCGCGGGTAGAAGTCTCGGAAAACCTGCCGAATTTAGATCCTCGCCTGCGACAGGTTTAAACTCCCAGGAATCGCTGTTCGAGTACCAGCGTAGCCGAACACACTCCCGATGTACACATACTCACACGGGGGGGGGGGGGGGGGTCACGAAGGTAATAATAAATCACTTACCGGTGACGCTCCTGGAGGATGGCCCAACCGATCCTCAGCGAGTGGTCGACCTCCTGGACAAGGAGACGTGGTTGAGGTGTTAAAGGCGGCCCTTGCCGCGGCGGGTAGATCGCGACACGCGGTATCACTCGCACACGACCCCGTCCTTTATCACACACACACACACACACACACACACCTCATGGAACACACGGACGTCTACCCGGGTCTCCGCACTTAGCCCTGCTCCGAAACAACCGTTCACAGATCTTAATGCAGGGGGGGGGGGTGAGGCGCACTGTCGGCACTCACGAGCAGAACGCGATATAATCAAAACAATAACCCGTCCCGATCGACGGATTAGTACACACTGACTAGGCGAATGCCTAATTTTCTGAAAAAGGGATGAGAGTGGGAAACACACACACACGCACTCTCTCGCGCTCTCATCCTTACGTAATATCGCGCGCGTAATTATGCATTCAAGTTAACATAAACCAGTGCCGTCGGTTCGCCTTGATGTCATAAAGACTCCGACGACTTTCAATTATTTTCTTTTTTTTATTTTATTTTTGATTTTGTCCACTCTTTTTCCTGGCACTTCCTACCGTTTATCCCCTGGGGGACTAACGGTGTCCACCTACCACCTATGTGTGGGTGCTTTATCCCTCCTTTTAAAAACCCTACCATCTCGCATTCGCCCGGGGTTATGCCCGTGGATGAGGGAAACCTGTGAAGCAGGGAAAACCTCACCCGAGATGGCCGGTGTATTTCGAAACATTCTTTTTGGGTGTCAAAGTCATATTGCGTAGGCCTTGACACCGATACCGAATGTTTCACACCTCCCGTTCACGTTGTGAAGTGTGGAAAAACACCTAACCGATCCCGAAAGCCGCACAAGAATGGTGTCACCCATCCAAGTACGAACCGCACTCAGTGCTGCTTAACTTTCGTGATCGGCCGAGGTGCGTCTCCGCCACTCCGCCACCGGTTCGGTTCGATTATTTTCTTTTTAAATAGTTCATTCGCTGCGAATAGATTGTGTGACTATTTCCGTCACAAGGCTCCTCCTAGACTCTACTTTCATCGGGAAGGCCGAGTCGAAAGAAGGCACAATCTTTTCGCGACCGCGCGCTGTTCTCTTCTTACTGTCGGGAAGGTATGCGGTCCACCTCCTACCCTCTCTCGTGCAACGTCAGATGGGAGGTTGGCGGCAGCCTCCACCAACAGACGATATTCCCTGAGAATGTCTGTCTCGTTTCTGGATTGGTCGGCCAACGCCGGCGATCCAGCCGATGAAGCCCGTACTTGTCGTGTCGGCTTGCGAGGTGATGCAACCACGCTCGTAGAGGCGTCAACGTCCATCGGGTTGGGTCGTCGCAAGCCACTAGGCCCAGTCTTCGGTGATTGCTTCTTTCGAGGTTTTGGGGACGGGGTGGCTGTCCTCTTTTTCACGACTGGTAGTTGGGCAGAGATTGGCTGAGCACCGATTTCTTCTCGTCCCTGCCGTGATGACCCGGCTGCTGACTCGTTGGCTGAGGGAGTGGCTTGACTCTCTTGGCACTTCGTCAACTTCTGATCTGCCTTAGCTTGGATAACTACACTGAGGGCATCCTTCACCTGTTCGAAGGGCCCCTGCTGTCTAAGCCGAAGGCAGCAGCCTGGCGGCGAGTCGCCTCTTCTACCCAGCAACCCACCACCACTTCCACATAGGGGGCTTTGGGTCTAGAAGGCTTCACAAACGAGCCTTTTTTGGATTCCTCCCAGCGGGTGGGCGTCTCCATCCGCCGTTTCTTACACTCGTTCTGACTGTACCGTTGCTTCGATTGCTTTGGTCTCTGCTAAGTTACAGGGACCTTGGTAACCAAAACCTGGGAAATAACCGTCGAGAACGGTGAGTATCCCCGCTCTTGGATCCAGGTGGCATAGGATCGAGAGCACCTTAGACACTCACTCACCGCCACCCCTCGGCGGCCGCAATTGAAACAATAAATCGATTGCGGGACCGCATACACCCGGTGACTCGAACGCACCCGGTCAATTGATCGAAAGGTAAAGGAACCAATCGACAGAGGACGATCCTCTTAGTAATGACTAGATCAGATAAAGATGGTCCAGCCTTGGCTTGTTCCGCCAGGGTCTCGACCCCAACAACGAGTTTCCCTGGGGTTGATGGGGCTATGACGTACACAGCTCCCGCTCTCAAGCACGGGCTATCCGTCACTTGAGGTTTGACTAGAACTCCTGACTCATAGTCATCTATCGTCAACTGTCGTCTGCCGCTGCTCTTCTTCTTCTTGCGGCGTGGGCGATTATCGGCGGCGGCCTTTTGCCGCTTCCGTTCTGCCTCGCGCAATTCTTCTACGTACTCGGCGGGGCAGTATTCACAGACGACCCCAGTGCTAACACCGCAGGTACGTCCACCATCATCTGCTCTACCTGGGCCGTATCACCCGATGACGGAATATCAATCGTCGAGGCTCGAAATGTTCCTTCCATCTCGATGAGTACTTCATCGATTTCCCGCACGAACTGGGCACATCCAGCGAGCGGGTCATCTACGGGCACCTCGAGACAGTCGCAAACCACTCCGACTACCTCTTCGGCAACACCCGACGTCGACGTGTCTTCCTCCAGCAGAACGATCGAAGGCGACGATGGATCAACACCGTCTCCTGCTTCCAGGTCTCGGTTCTAGTCCATCTGGCAGCTGAAAGAAAACAAAAGGTTAATTAATCATAATTAAAAGTAAATTACGAATAGGGGAGGATTGCCCACTCACTCACACACAAATATTTTCAAACATTTCTCTCAGTGCATGGCATACAGTTACTAGGCCCAACCTTCGGTAACTGTTCTCAGGCGAACCGATACGTAACCCTGCTCTACTTAACAACCCGAGGTGGTACATATCTTTTCACATCGGATATATGTACCTGGGTCCGTTTCCGACCAGACTCTTCTAGTCTCAAAATTACTGGAGACAGTACTTCCTTAACTTCAAAGGGTCCGTCATACTTTGGTGCCAGTTTAGCAGATATGCCCTGCGCACCTTGGGAAAGCGTTCGGCACTTCCTCATGACTAGATCTCCTACTTGAAACGAGGCAATACGTCTGTTTCTGTTGTAGGTATTTTCTTGACGTCTTTGCTTCTCGTCAACGTGTTTCTTGACTAACCCACGCAGAGCATCAAGTCTTTTAAGTCGATCTAGCCATACTTCGAGGTTGTCCAGGATCTTAAAATCCTGTTTTTCCACTTCTCTGTGGAGAGGTTGTAGATGACGCCCGAAGTTTAAGAACGCGGGTGAGACTTTTGTACTTGACTGCATTGTCGTGTTTATTGCATGGCGAAATTCGTGCAAGTGTGTGTGTGTCCCACCCACGATGATCCGAATCTACAAACGTCGCAATCATCGTTTTTAACATTCTATTAGTTCTCTCCACCGGGTTGGCTTGTGGTCGGTAAGGAAGGGTTCTAACATGTTTTATGCCATACTCCTCCAGCATTGGCGACATTATGCCGTTGAAAAACACAGTCCCATTATCCGTTATTAGGAAATCTGGTGTTTCCCAACGGAAGACTACGAGTTCCTCGAATGCTTTCGACACCGACTTACCGGTCGCCGTACGTAATGGTTTGAGCTCTATCCCCCTTGTAAACAAGTCTTGAAATACTATGATGTATTTGTATTGACTTTCTGATAAAGGCAATAAAACAGTTTGCATGTTCAAATCTGATTATAATTTAAAAATGGATTTATTATTTTCTGACACTTCAACTTATTTAGTTGTTAAGAAAAATCCATTTAAAATTCTTCAAAATGATAGTGCGAAAATTCTAAGATATTTAAATGATAATGAGTTCCTTAATAAAAAAAATACCATACTAACGCTCTTACTTGTTCGAATCCTAATCTTGCTAAAGCGTATGGTTTACCCAAAATACATAAAATAGATGCACCGTTAAGACCTATTATTTCTCTTGTTAACAGCCCAACTCATTTTTTAGCCAAAATAGTATATTCTGAAATAAAACCAAATTCTTAAATTATTAAAAAATCCAAATTCTCACAACAACAATAGTTTTGAACTTAAAAAAAAATTAAAAGATATTAAATTAAATGATGAATATGTTTTATTATCCCTAGATGTTAATTCACTTTTTACAAATGTGTCATGCGATTTAGTTTTGAATAGTTTAGAAAGAAGAGTCTCTCTTTTAAATAATTGCAAAATGCCGTTTGATGTAATTTTAAAATGTACTAAGTTTCTTTGTGATAACACGTGTTTTATGTTCAACAATTGTTATTATAAGCAAATTTATGGAACACCAATGGGTTCACCAATATCACCGTTATTTGCTGATATTGTTATGGATGATTTGGAAAAACAATGTCTTAATAAGTTACAAACCATTCATAAATGTTTTCCAATTTTTTATTATAGGTATGTAGACAATACGATAATGTATATAAAAAAATAACATGTGGATTTAGTAATTAAGATTTTTAATTCTTATTATAAAAATTTACAATTTTCCTTTGAATTAGAGAAAAATAGAGCAGAGGACTGCGATGGCTCGGTCGGTAGAGCGTCGGGCTCGTAATTGGAGGTCCCAGGTTCGATTCCCGGCGCCGGCCCATTGATACAAGCACCACTGGCGAATGTATTTTCAACAAGTGCTTTCTTCACTAAGACATCGTAGGACCTCCGTCGCTGATTAGCACCGGTTTGGGAGCATAAAAAGAACGACGTTAAAATAATAAAAAAAATAGAATAATTAATTTTTTAGACATTACATTAATTCGAGAATCAGATAGTATAATTACTGATTGGTACCAAAAACCGTCCAATTCCGGTACACTTATTAATTATTTTTCCAACCATCCAATGCAGTAAAAAAGGAACATTGTTTTTAATCTTGTTGATAGAGCTTGTTTGTTGGCAGATACAAAATTTTACACAAAAAACTTAAAGATTATAAATAAAATACTGATTAATAACAATTACCCTATAACATTTATTAGACAAAACATACGAAGTAGATTAAATTATTTGGAACAAAAGAAAAAATCAGATTTTCGAAAAAATAATAGAAAAGTAAATCGATTAACCTATGTTTCTCTACCTTATTTAGAAAATTTTGATAAATGAGCAAACATTTTATTATCTTACAATATTCAAGTGTTCCCATTAGTCAGAAAACATTTAAATTCGGTAATAAAATTAGGTAAAGATGTTACCAACAAATGGGTTCAAACAAACGTTGTTTATAAATTCTCATGTAAAAATTGTTCAGCTTCATTTGTCGGTGAAACCAAACGTTCTTTGAAAACCAGAATCAATGAACATGTGAAAAACAATAATCCAGATTCGGTTGTAAATCAACGTGTAAAAAACTCTAACCATGAATTTAATTGGGATAATACAAAAATTGTAGATGTAGAAGTGAATTACAATAAAAGACTTATTTCTGAAATGATTCATTCAAAATGTGACAGAAATAATTGTGACAAGGTGAATTAACATCTGCCATAAAAGGTAAAAAAAGATAGTAAAAAGGCATTAGCGTAGCCTTTCCTCCTTAGTAAAACTACCTACCCAGATACCGCACACACACGCAAACCTACTGTAATCTACCCAGCACCCTAACTACCATGAATGAACAATCCACATCCCTTCCCTGGTTCCCAGCAATCCAGCACCAGGACAATCCAACGAAGAAGTAACTAGATAAATAATCTGCATCGGGTGCAAAACCTCAAGAGTGACAGCAGGTATCTTTGGAAGACCATCGCCCACTGGAACCTCGTGCAGAATTCCTGTGAGGATAATAATAAATGAGACAAAGCACATTATTAGGGAAAAGGATAACCAGGAATGAGAAGATAGGACAGTAAAATAGGAAGAAAGAATTGTCAACAGGAGTTGAGAGGTTAGATAAACACTAACCTTCCCAACTGTAAATAAAATTAACAGATAATAATAAACTCCTACGGTTTATGACTTACTTGTAACAATTCCTCGGGAGCTCCAGGTCAATCCCACGGCAGGTCAGCATCGGACGAAATCCATTACGTCGGCAGTAGTCGGTTGAATCGTCTTCTTGACAGCTGGAAGAGAGACGCAGTCGTACGAAGACGGACGATCGCACGGACGAACTCTCGCTTCGTACCGATAGCAGCGCAAGGCGCATAAGCGCACGGACGACACGAGCCGAGTGACGACGGAGAACAGAGCTCCGTGAACTACGGTCGAGAGTGTGTGGTCGCGGTATAATAAAGCAGAGACATACGTGCTATTATTCCATCTTCTTTTCGATAATTCTTGGTATGAGAGTAGAGCGTGGCAGCGAGTAAAGAATTTATCAATCGGCTGCAGTTTTGAAAGGTGAGTGCGTATGGTGCACTTTTCCCTTTTCTTTTATGGGTCGCGAATTCCCGGTCCACCCGCGTGTGTGTGCGCATTATTCCCCGCCATCTTACTGTTTCGACTCTCTCCCGCGTTTCCCCTCTTTCCCCTCCGCTACGCTAAGTGATTGCTTCACCCAAATTAATTATTTGAGATTAGCAAACGGCTGGTGCCCGAAATTTAAAGTTACAATTTAATTATTTTTTTAGCCCAAAATTTCGTCTAATTTTTATTTCTCCCATAACTTTTGACAATATTAAAATATTTGAGCTTCCTTTTTTTAAAAACGTATCTACTCGAACTCAGCTTTCTTTTAAAATTTAGTTTATACGTACATCTTTAATTGTTTCTGAATTATAAGGATTCAAACTCAACGGTTTTTTCGGCGAGATTTTTCATTATGTGCTTATATCTATCGTAAAAATGGCCATTGGACACTAAAACTCCGGCTTTCTGCATGATTTTATAGTAGAAATTATATCCTAGAGTTTGGTAGGGATCCGTTTTCCAGAGGGTGTGACCTCTCCTTGTAAGAGATATTTTTTCTCTTTCACTTAATCGCTCCATTCCTTAAATTAAAGTAAACACTATCATTACTCTAAATCTAGTCCAAATCTATATTTGTATTTTATATTTTTGATGGTGACACTTCTAGACTTGCACCACCTACTACAAAAATATTACAAGAAGGCATATGGTAAATAAACAATTCGCGTTCCTTTCGCTCTTGTTTGGCTAGGACTAGCCTTACGTCTCCGGAAGTAGCGGGCAAAGTTATTTTGAGAGTAGAGATGCAGGATATAATGTGAGATAATAAAATAATATATTTTTTTATTCGTATTAACCATGCATTATTTATTTAAATCTGTTAACATAATTATATAATATCTTCTTTTTAAATCAACATCTATAACTAAATTATTCTAGCATTTAATGGACAAAAACACATATAAAATTACAATATTTTATGAACAATTGCATAAAATTATTTAAGTTTAATAACAATTTTAATTTTGATTATGAAAACAATTGCATGTCGAACACGTTAAGAAATTATCATATTTAGTGATTACAATATACGTAATGATATTTTATTACAAACATTATTAATTAATAATAACAATAAGAATTATTATAAAAAAATGCAGTTTAAATTAAAGATTGTTGTAGTTTAAAATATGAATTATTCTCAATAAATTGCAATTCAAACAATAAATACTGTAAATAAAATGCAATGCAAAAGAAGAATTGTTATAATTAAATTGCAGTTCGAAATAATAATTATTGTAAAAAAAGCGGTTGGTTCAGTAATTGAAACAATACTAAATATCATGTTTGCCTTTACGAATATTAAAAAGCGTATAGATAGCCGAAAAGAATATACCTTAAGTACCCAAATATATATATACAATGTGATAATTTTAAAGTGATCACTCAGTTTTTTGAATGGTTAATCAAATATATAATTGCAGATTTTATGGTTTGTAACAGGGTTATTCTCATACATCAGGAGGGTTATACTCGTCGTGTGCATATATTCAATGCACAGGAAATCACCGCAATACCGAGATCAGCTGTCTCACCATACAGCTGGCAGACCGATAAAATTACCTTTCGGGACGACCGGAGCTAGCCTCAAGCTCCGAGTGACGATGTTGGCCCTGTGTACAATGTGTGCACTTACCTGGTGCACACTTATCCTCCGTCAATGCTCGTACTCGGCTACTCAGATATGTGTCGTGCGAAGTGCAAAGCACGACACCCGCGGGGCATGGCGGTATTCGCCTTCGGGATAGGGTCCGTCGGGAAACCAATAAGATGTTACACCGTGTATATGATTATAAAACGAGTTTATTATAATTAAATGAAAAGAATGGCGAGACCGCCGACAATAATAATTACAAGGTCGAGCCAAGGCAATGCTATTCCTTGGTTCGACGATAAACAGTTTTCAAGTACAAACAAATACGCGTGTGTATGTGCGCCCGCCGCTATTCGCATTAAGATTCGACGGGTTGGTCGATCTCGAGGACTAGGACGATTCGCCAGGTACGAGTTACCTGGCTGTAAAATGTGTTAACGCGGTTAGGGTCGTGCCGGAGTGTTAAGCACTCCGGTTTGCCGTGTACGCGCCTAAGCTGCAGAGAGAGAGACGCGACGAGAGCGGCTATTCTCTCGATTAACGCACTCGTCGGGATACCGCGCGTATCCCGTCGTTACCCGCGCTTACCCTATTCGCGATTATTCGCGCACGCCTGGCCAGGACTTACTTGGAATCCGATACGACCGGGTTGACACGTCTTGGCGTTCGGTACTTCCTTCCTCTCCTTTCGTTTTCCTCTCCGTCGGCTCCTTCTCTTGCTCGATTCTCGGTTTTATCGCCTCTCTATTTACTCGCGGAATCGCGCTCGTTCGAGGTTCGAACAATACTGCCGGTGTGTCGTGCACACCGGCTCTCCGACGCGCTCGCGCATGCGCATTACGCGTCTTCACCGGTAGACTCACGCGATCGGTACGATTTTCGTCTCGCGTGAACCGTTTACCGTTACACCCCCCTTCCAGACGCAAGGTATATTCCTATATATCATGCTCTCACCTTTCCTAGACGCGTCAGGATGTGGTTAGGGGTCTGATACTGACTGAAATCGCTTTATTTCACGATTTCGATAGCCAGGGGATTTTTACCCTGGTGATCTCGTCCTGACTCAGATTTGTCAGGAGCTATCGGCTCTTTCTGACTTAGCTAGTGGTGGTTCGACCGACTGGGGCATGTACATAGGTTATGTATCCCCTACCAACCACACACAAAGTAGCGTTGGTGCTCTTTCACCTTTTCGACGGCGAACTCGTTGAATCGAGTTCAGTATTGGCATCCGTCTACGTCAGCAAATTATTTACATAGTGATTAATACATTTTTCACTATTGCTTCGCTTGCGCGCGCGTCTTTCTACGGACTACCGATGACCCTGATCTCTCGAGTACGGATTCGACGTCATTATTTACTACACCGCGTTTCACTATGTTTTTCCCGTGGGGTCTCGCGACGGTTTTTGCGGATTTTCGCGGACGGCCGCGCTTTCGTGCTTTCGAGGTTTTGACTCTCGCAGGAGTCTGTTCTCGCACGCTGGTGTCACCCGCTATGACTCGCGCAGGAGTCCGCACGCAATTTGGTGACTGTACGCTCGCATGGGGCGGGTCGCGCATCACTCCTTCTCCCACGATGTCCCTCGGCGGATGTTCTCCTTCATCTACGTCGAGGTTCGGTAAAATGCAGTGCTTTAGGTGTTCGGCGTGTGCCAGGTCGGTCACTTTACCTTCTTTATCCAACAACGTGTAAGTATTGGATCCTGGTTGGCCTATTATGATATACGGACCTGTCGCCTTCGGAGCCAGCTTAGCCGAAATACCCTGAGCTGCTGAGGACAGGACTCTGTTCTTTTTCCACACCAGATCTCCTACGGTGAAAGGTGTGTCCCTCCTTTTAGCGTTATTATAGCTCGCTTGTCGCTCATATTGACGATCTGCTCGTGCGGCTGCAGACTCATGTACTTCTTGGAGCTTTCGAAGTCGCTCTTACCATAATTCTATCTTATGGTGCTGCTCCTCTTCTATGCCAGCCTATTCTTGGTTCCTCTTGATGGTGCCGGGAGGCATAGGCTCTCGTCCGTAATTCAGCATTGCCGGAGTCGTACCCGTCGACTCGTGGACGGTGTTGTTCAACGAGAATACAAGCTCCGGCAACTTCTCGTCCCAGGTATTGTGGTTTTCCTCTATGAAAGCCACAATCCTGGTTTTCAATGTTCGGTTGACACGTTCAACCGGATTCGCTTGGGGGAAATATGGCGGAGTGGTGGTATGGTGTATCCCAACCTCTTGTAGGTATTCGTCGACGGCCTTATTTTTAAATTCAGTACCGTTATCCGATAGAAATACCTCAGGAGTACCAAATCTTAAAACTATTCTCTCTTTGAACTCCTTGAGAATGGTTTTTGCGTTGGCTTTGCGAATTGGTACACACTCCGCCCACCGGGTGAATAAATCCAAGAATACGAGGATGTATTCGTATCCGCCCTTGCTCCGTACAAGGGGTCCGGTGATATCCCCTGCCACGATTTGCCAGGGACGTTCGACCGTGCGTTTTCCCATCAGTCCTGCAGGTGGTCGCTGATCCACCTTGCATTGTTGACAGACGAGACAGCGGCGCACGTAGTCCTTCACGTCGGCGTAATAACCTGGCCAGTAGTAATACTTAGCCAGACTGGCAAACGTCTTCTCACGTCCAGCATGGCCAGACGTAGGAGAGTCATGGCTTTCCTCGAGGACCGCTTTTCGGTGTTCCTTTGGAATCACTAACTTCCACGCGTCCTCGTCTCGGAGTGTTTCGTCGATCAACTCGTTCGGCTTGTGGAAGTATAGTCGTCCTCCGACACACTTCCAACGAGGAAAATCCCTTGGACTGGATTTTACTCGTTTCAGCCAATTCTGAAACCACTCGTCTTGGGACTCCTCTACCCAAGATATTGCGTTGATGGCGAGGGCCTCCTCCTCGCTCATCCGCGATAGCGCGTCGGGTACGTAGTTCAGGGCGCCTTTTCGATGCTCCACATCAAAGCTGTGTTCCTCTAACTCAAGTGCCCATCGTGCTAATCTACCCGTTGGACTGTGTAAACTACGCAGCCAACGTAAGCTACTATGGTCGGTTATAACGCGGAAATGATAGCCTTCTATGTAAGGTCTATATTTACCAATCGCCCATATAACCGCCAGGCACTCTCGTTCCGTAACGCTATAATTGCGTTCGGCCTGGTTTAACGTCCTGCTGGCGAATTCCAGTACTCTCTCTTCTCCATTAATCACCTGGAGAAGTACTGCGCCAATGCCAGTGTCGCTTGCATCCGTCTGTATAACGAACTGCACATCGAACTCTGGCCTCGCTAGGACGGGAGCAGTTTCGATCAGCGCCTTAATCTGATCGAATGCCTGTTGCTGCTCCTCGAGCCATTCAAACTTACGGTCCTTCTTGGTAAGCCTTGTCAGCGGCTCGGCCAAGGTAGCAAAGTCTCGTAAGAATTTCCGGTACCACGAACCCATACCAAGGAATCTTCTAAGTTGTTTTAGATTCTTGGGCGCCGGATAATTGATGATCGGCTCGATTTTCTCGGGGTCTGGCCTGATTCCATCGCGATTAACCAATACTCCGAGATATTTTACCTCAGTACGTCCAAATACACTATTATCCCGATTCACTGTGAGACTAGCCTCGTTGATTCTCTTCAGGACATACTTTAGCCACTTCTCGTGTTCCTCAAAGGTCTCTGTGGCGATGATTATATCATCGAGGTACGAAAATGCATAGGGCTCGAGCTCAGGCCCTATGATTTTGTCCACTAACCTTTGGAACGTGGCTCCCGCCTGGGATAGTCCATAAGGCATCCTTTTAAATTGGAATAAGCCTAGCCCAGGTACTGTGAACGCGGTAATAGCCGCTGACTCCGGTCTTAGCGGTATCTGGTGGTACGCGCTACTCAAGTCTAGCGTGCTGATGTACCTCGCGTTCTTGAGCTTCCGTAGTATGCCGTCCATGTTAGGCAGCGGGTAAGCATCGGTTATCGTTTTTGAACCAGAGTGCTGCAACGCCTTTGAATAACTCTGGCAGTGAGCTTAGCAATTCGGATTCTGAAAGATTGGCCAGAATCCGACATTCCTCGACCCGTTCGAGAAATGAGTCAATGCTCTGGTCGCCATCTGCTGAGAACTGTAGTCCCCATTTCCGGACAATTTGACCGACGTCTCTCAGTGACTGTCCTGCACTTCTTTGCCAGGTGCTGTTCTCGGTCCTGGTACCACTCGTATTTCGAAGTCTTTCCTGACCTTGGAAGTTCCCCCGCTCCCAGGCTTGGCCGACTCTCCTTGCGAGTGGTGCTGGGGGGTCAGGTCGTGGTAACTCGGTTGTATTGTCCAGGTAATGGTACGTCGTTGTGTCCTGGAATCCTACTTGCTGTCGTTGGCTCCGGACTTCGCGTCGTGGTTGGTCCAGTCTAGTGCTTGTTAAAATAGACTGAGCTTGCGCTGCTGTCAGCGCGTTTACTTTTTTAGTTAATTGCTTAACTGTGTCTGACATTCCTTGCATAAAATTTGCGAATTCTAGTGGGATTTCGAATGTTCCTCCGTCTGTTGCAGTGAGTCTTATTCTGCTTGGATTATGGTCATCGTTTAAAATACTTCCGGCAGCTTTATCATTCGTTGATGTTGATTCCGTGGTTTCTTGCAATATTGCCGTGGTTTCATTATTTTGGAGGTGTTGAACTCTTCTACGACTTGTTTCCATATTTTCTTTAACTTTTTCATCGTTGTTAAGAGTTAATAATGGATGGATTGTGTTGTCGTCGATTGTCGAGTTCTCCCACGGGTGTTCTGCCGAGCTATATTTTGTGATAAAATTTTGCCTGAGTTCCTCCAGATGGTACCAGATGGTGATTTCATCCTGCTCAGGTTCTTCAATGAAATCCCTTGGCTCGTAATCTCCTAGGAGCCATTTTGTCAGACGACTTAACTTGTCAAATTTATTGCCTGTATCTTTAAGTGACAGGTCGTTAAGATATTGACTAATATCTTTGTCTCTATAAAACAAACACCAGTCTTCGATCTTCTGTTGTGTCGAACACGCCATATTTATTATAACGATTTAAATAAATAATTTACAATAAATATAAAAAAATAATTCAATTCGCTTTACCGGAGCAGTCCAATTGCGCGGCTATCGTGGGGTCGTTCACTCGCGTTCTCCCTAAGGCGCACAATTATAATCGCAAAATACAAAAATATATATATATATATATATATACGGACTATACGGCCTAATTATTGGATTGCTCTGGCTTCGTCCTACCGTGTACGCTAAGGTAAGATTGTGTGGGTTATAGCAAATCTGGTTTGATTATACCAGAGTAGGAATTTAATAATTAACTAATAAATATTAAATGTGGGTATTACAATCACCTCTTTGAGGCCTGCGATGGCTCGGTCGGTAGAGCGTCGGGCTCGTAATCTGGAGGTCCCAGGTTCGATTCCCGGCCCCGACCTACTGATACAAGCACCACTGGGGAATGTATTTTCAACAAGTGCTTTCTTCACCAAGACATCGTATGACCTCCGTCGCTGATTAGCACTGGTTTGGGAGCATAAAAAGAGCGACGTTAAAATAATAAAAAAAAAAAAACAATCACCTCTTTAATTTAAAACAATTAAAATAACCCGAATAAAACAATAAGTGTTTTATTTTTGCCCACACAATCTTTCAGTACGTCAATTAAAATTTATTGAGACGTGTATCAAGATAATTCTGATTGATAAATGAAACTAAAGAAATTTATAAAAAAGGAAGACTTTAATTATAAGTCTTTTTATTTTTATAATACTAAATTAATGCCAATTAATTAACTAATTAATTAATTGGTTAAATCTTAGCGTACACTTTACACCAAATCTATTGTCTCTCTCTCGCCTATTATGCTACGCAGAAATATATAACGAGAAATTACAATTCTAAGGGTATCGTTCTAGCGCTCGTAATTTTCCGACGCACACACTTTATTTTTCGATTTGTGAAATCGTACTATTCACTTCGAAAAATTTTGGGAAAATTTGGAAAATTTGAACAAAAATTTTCAATTTGGGGAAAAATTTTAATTTGTTTATAAAATTTTTATATGTTATAAACTATTTACTTTGGCTAATTTATCTAATTCGTATTTTAAATTTAATTTAAATCGAAAATAATAAGTCTTATTTCGAGTTAATTCCAAGAATTATATTCGTTTGTACTCGGCTCGTGTTGTTGTTTACATATGTTCGTCGCGACGAACTCGCAACGTACTCGCAACCACTCGTTGCGGTTTGTATGTAAAACAACGTCCGAAGTACAAAATTATTTCAAAAGGTTTTTCCTATCCCGAGGAAACTCACGTTTTATTCGTAATAATTTTCCCTATCCCAAGGAAACTCACGTGTTGGGCGCCAGTTGTAACTGGGTTATTCTCATACGTCAGGAGGGTTATACTCGTCCTGTGCATATATTCAATGCACAGGAAATCACCGCAATACCGAGAACAGCTGTCTCACCATACAGCTGGCAGATCGATAAAATTACCTTTCGGGACGACCGGAGCTAGCCTCAAGCTCCGAGTGACGATGTTGGCCCTGTGTACAATGTGTGCACTTACCTGGTGCACACTTATCCTCCGTCAATGCTCGTACTCGGCTACTACTCAGATATGTGTCGTGCGAAGTGCAAAGCACGACACCCGCGGGGCATGGCGGTATTCGCCTTCGGGATAGGGTCCGTCGGGAAACCAATAAGATGTTACACCGTGTATATGATTATAAAACGAGTTTATTATAATTAAATGAAAAGAATGGCGAGACCGCCGACAATAATAATTACAAGGTCGAGCCAAGGCAATGCTATTCCTTGGTTCGACGATAAACAGTTTTCAAGTACAAACAAATACGCGTGTGTGTGTGCGCCCGCCGCTATTCGCGTTAAGATTCGACGAGTTGGTCGATCTCGAGAACTAGGACGATTCGCCAGGTACGAGTTACCTGGCTGTAAAATGTGTTGACGCGGTTAGGGTCGTGCCGGAGTGTTAAGCACTTCGGTTTGCCGTGTACGCGCCTAAGCTGCAGAGAGAGAGACGCGACGAGAGCGGCTATTCTCTCGATTAACGCACTCGTCGGGATACCGCGCGTATCCCGTCGTTACCCGCGCTTACCCTATTCGCGATTATTCGCGCACGCCTGGCCAGGACTTACTTAGAATCCGATACGACCGGGTTGACACGTCTTGGCGTTCGGTACTTCCTTCCTCTCCTTTCGTTTTCCTCTCCGTCGGCTCCTTCTTTCGCTCGATTCTCGGTTTTATCGCCTCTCTATTTACTCGCGGAATCGCGCTCGTTCGAGGTTCGAACAATACTGCCGGTGTGTCGTGCACACCGGCTCTCCGACGCGCTCGCGCATGCGCCTTACGCGTCTTCACCGGTAGACTCACGCGATCGGTACGATTTGCGACTCGCGTGAACCGTTTACCGTTACAGGTTTTAAGGGTTTTCGGCGCCAAGGAATCTATTAATGAAAATAAAAATCAAATTACATTTGAAATGAGCAGAATAAAAAAATTATTTCTTCGAAAAATTGGGTTGGCGCGTCATTTTTTGCCTTAGTATGAAATTTCGAACATAATAATGCGCTAGAATCATTAATAACTTATGTTTTCTATTTCATTTAATTATAAATTAACTTTAAAAAACATAAGTTTTGCTAATAAGATAATGTGGAACAAGAAATATAAAAAGTTCGATAGAATTATATGGGCGATTTGCTCGTTCACCGGGTTGCCAAGCAACCCAAACATACCCGGTCGGCGGTCTCGCGAGTCGCGAGTCGCCGTGTTACATTGATATTGTTAGGTTACAAACAATCATTGTTTTGTCGGTAAATAATGGCAACATGCCAAGTAACTTTTGCCCGAAATTTCGAATCGACAAAGTCATTCAAAAGTTCTACGCGCTTCTTATTTTAAAAAACAATAGATTCTAAAGCTTAAGGAAATAATACATTAAAAAAAAGCGTTGCTTTATAACTATTTAATTTTCCAACGGCTTTGTCGATTTGAGCAAACCGATATTTAGATTAATGTACCGTTACTTATTAATGTACCCTTACCGTTATTTTATTCAGGGGTATGAGTTGGGAATATGTAAATATTTAAAATTATTCTCTTTTATTAATAGCAATTTTTTCATTTACTTTCTATCGTTACTTTCTATCGCGGTACCCGGTTACTCGCAATTCTCTATACTGGATCGAATTTAATCAGGCTCATTTTCTTTTAGCAAGTATAGTCACTCTTTCTACACAACTTCGCAAATTAAATAGCTTGGTTTATGTTTGGTATACCAAAATATCAAGTATTTCGTGAAGATAAATATAAAAAATTCCTTTATTAGACAAAGTTAACTACAAAATTTGGAGTATATTTAAAGGAAAGATAATCCGAAAGACCGACTATACGTTCGATTTGGTTTTAGTGACTTTATAAATTAAATACTATTATGACTATTGGAAATGAACTAGTTTAAATATATTGAACTAATAATAAATTAGTTAGAGTAATTAATTTGTTACATATACGTATTAGGTATAATTTTCATTTTTTTTAATTTCATTATTTGAGCAAAGTTACATCTGACCATTATCGTGGATGAGTTCTTCGGCTGGTTACATAAGGCAAACATTTTCGAAGATATTTGAGTTTGAAATATTTTTCATCGTTGTTTTCAAATATTCATATCTCACGTTTGAAACATCCGATTTCAATCTTTAATGACTCATTTTGTTAATATTCTTAAGTAGTTCATAGAGAAAAATTATGTTATTGGGTTTAGTCAAATTCATTGGATTAATTGACGAGCTGACTGTAGAGTCAAGATCTTTTATCTTTTCGACCATGGTTTGTTCTACTATCTCTAATCGTTTTTGTTTAATTACAAAAATTTTTTTTAAAATTATTTCTTTAAAAAATTGTCTATATTTTTGGTTGAATAAAAAACGGTGAACACTAGCAACACCAAGTATTTTTTACTGTAAAGATTTCGAGTAAAGAAATAAAATGTAAAAAAATAAAATTTCTTTTCGTGCTCGATTTAGTTCGTAATTTTCATTCTTAATCTTTGTTTTGAGAAAAGTTAAATTTCAATATTAGCTTGGATGAGTTATTTGTCTGATTACATAGGCTAAATAGTTTCAAAGATATAAGTTAGAAATTTTCTGCATCATTCTTTCAAGTATTCGTACGTCAGGATGGGACAATCTGATTTTAAGTTTTATCCGATTACAACTCATTTTAGATACTCGAAGTATGAAGTAATGTTATACAAAATCAGAAATACACACTATACGGTTATAATTAATTAGCAGCGGTTTTTTATATAATAACTTAATTCATATTTTCTTTATTTGCAAGTTTTATTATTACAGTGCGTTCTATGTTACTTTTATGATTATATTTCGCTATGAAACATATGAAGGTTAAAACACGTTCACTGGGGATCAGGGTGAACGGCTCCCATATCATAAAATAACAACACTTTTATTTTAGCTAAAAATTTAATATTAATCAATTAATAATAATACACAAGTTAAACGAACAACTAGTCACGGTCGCCAGCCGCGTTCACGCGGCAAAATTTATATTTTGTATTATACGCGATTACCGCACACACACGCACAATCACAGCTTGACGGGAAGCTGGAAGACAGGGAGTTTAGGCAAGAACTCTCACCTGCAGATGCTCGAATTTAACAATTAATAAAATATAGCCATTTTCGATAATAATTAAGTATGCGTTGTAAAACTACACGTCTCGTTCGACGGCCCGACTCGGAATCACCGAGTTCGTCTCGATGTACCGATCAGCGAGTCCGCGCGCATGCGCCACTCGCAACAGTTGGCTCTCGTTTGCTTGACTCGGCCGATCCGACGTGCGTGTCTTGTTTATGTACAGTGAACACCTCCGTCCCCGTGCACCGTCTCAACTGCTGGATACGAACAACCCGGAGTCGCTTCTACAGGAACAACGTCAATAAACGGTAAAATACTCTCGTTCCATACAATAACCTGTATTAATGTTAGTTCGTCCGAGTTTGTTTATTTGTTTCAGGTGCGGCATGCGGGAACGACGACGTCAACACTGTATTGCAGATTTTCTCAGCTACTTCTTCCGCACCAGGTTCCGGAGATGCCTATTCTCAAGTCAATATCTAGCTGGATTGTCCGAGGTAATGTATAAATAGCGTCGTTTCTTCTTTTAACATTAATCTCTTGTGGAAGTAATTTCCTAACCTCAACTCACCTCTCCTTCTCCTTACCTGCAACTAGGTTTTGACAACCTACTGCTTTCCTCAATTCTAATTTTATATTCAGTATGATTTATTTAATACTATTGCAGGTACTCGAAGGAGGTTTTGTACCAACGAAGGATCATTACTTCTTGGAGGAGGCTGGATGTTTACTGGTTGTCGACGCTGTCCAATATTATATGTTCTACCTCTACTGCTACCTTCTACGATCACCTTCTCCAGGACATAAGGAACAGGATTTATAGCAGGACCTCACTCAACTACTTCAGGATTCAACTTCAACTACCGGATAATTATTTACAAGAATGTTACAAGGACAGTGATTGTGTGCTTGTGTGCTTATGCGTATCTTTTACTGGAGTGCGTACTCCTTCCGCACGGTCTAGCCTATCTGGATTCTGAGTGAGTTTTATAATCAATTTCTATAAGCTACGGGGCTTTGGAATATTAAATATATAATATAAATATAAATCAAGTATGTGACCTGCAGTTAGAACTGCCATGTCACAAGGTAAGTAAATGTAGGTATACAATTATTTTAGTCATTAATTTTGAAGGTTATATCGACGCTCGCATTGCATTTGTGTATAATAAAATTCGAAAATGGATAATGGGGAATTAAATGAGGCTCCTGACAAAGTTGCTGTTTGGACAAAGCAGCTGGTTTACTTGACTCGTACGATGGACGGAGAGGGTAATTACAACATAGCTGCAGCACGAGAATTGTACTCTCGAGAGGTGGAGGATTTCCCTGTACCATCACGATCGTCCTTTTCCAGGTTATAATTTGTACTTATGTTTTATGTTTGTAAAATGGCGATTTGGAGAGGATAAATTTATTTATCTTCTTGTTCGAGATTTATTCAGTTATTATCATTTGTTTTACAGTTACTGCAAATTAGTATTTTTTTAAATGCATAGTTTTAAAAATTATCGGTGTTTTCGGTTGACAAAAATTATGAATACTAGCAACACCAAGTACTCTTTACAATTGAAATTAAAAAAAAATAGAGTTTCATTTCATGTATGTACGTCTTAGGTATTATTTTTATTTTTTTTATTTCCAAAATTTAAAAAAGTTACATTTGAACATTATTACACTGAGAAAAAGAATTACTTGTATTTAAGTCAGCATTCATGTGCAAGTGTTGTTTTTCATTATATTTCTCATAAATCTATATTTCTTAACTACTAAGAACTATTCATTAATAAGGTAAAAGTCCCTATTAATAAACGATTTTTAATTTATCTTTTGTTCCGATCTCAATAAAAAATTGAAATAAGCATAAATGTTGGAAATTTGTATACCATTCGATGCGCGTATTCTTTCTGAACAATTACCTGGTTTAACATTTTAATTTAAACGGTTTTAATTAATTATATTATTAAAAGACGGTGAGCCTTATGTGCAACTATTATTAAACGCCTTGAAAATATATGTCCCGACTGTTTAATAATCCTGTCCCTATTTATTAAACACTTTTAAAAACTCAAAATTTAACTATTTTTTAACAATTTAGCTTAGTATTTCGATTGATACTACAATGATTTATCTTTATTTAGTGTATGAAATCATAAAATTATATAAATAAAATGAAGTTTAATAATTTTAATCATAATACAAATGCGAGTTACTTTGGTATAAAATGAACCTGTAAGAGTCTTCCGTAAGTCTTGATGCAACTATATTATAAAGATTCAATAGCTCTTTTTCATATACTTTTGAATTTTAATCGGTTACTAATGAATAATGACGAGCATACACATATTAGTGATTCGATAGATATACGTTTCACTACATACATACTGAAATAATATCAATTTTTCCGAAAAAAGCTCAAAAGTAAACTTCAAGTGCGTTTGTAGGTTGACTTTCTAACCAAAAGAAATGCATTATTTAGACTTTATACAACATGCATATATCATTTTAATCGATTAATAATGCATTTTTAACTATTTTACCAATAAACATCTATAAATAAATCGGTAAATATTGATTTAAAACAATGTTTATACCGTTTAATAAAAGGGACAGGAACAAAATCGTATGTACCTAGTATGAAACAGCTAATAATTTAATTAAAACAATATTAAAATTTCAAAAACAGTTTGTAATCAAAATCTACGATATAAAAACTATCCCCTAATGCTTGAACGATCATATATAATCCTCTTATTAATGTATTAGAGTTAGGAAACTTCGTGCGACAATGCCGACTTTTTCCGTCAAAATGTTAATCAAACTATTCAATTTTGCCGAGTGCCTTCTTTTCGGTATCTAGTGATGTAAAATATAGTTCGTAACTGGTACGTAAAGGCTCATTTCGTAAATAAAGCCTTTCCGGACCCGTTAACAAATCGACTATTTAAGGGGAAGTTGTAGTCCTATGCTTTATACGCATATACCGACATTATCGATTTCTCGTTTTATGCAGTCAATTTTTGTTTAATTGCAATTGAACGAACGTACCTACATTCTATGCAATATATAGATTGTCGGTATGTTGGCCGAATTTTACGTAAAAGTTTACGTATTCATTGTATAACACGAAAAATCGTAATATCGGTACTGCAGCTTCTCCTTAATACACGCTATACTAATTTTTTAATTGAAAAAGTGGGTGAGGAAGTTTTAAAAACTGACAAAATAACGTTGCAGTATTATTCAAAATATATTAAAGAATATGTGTACAAATTTTGAGGTCATAATGTGCAGTAGAAAAAATGTTATAGGCGATTTTGCTCGAGGTTGCGTTCTACCAAATGAAGCCTGTTAATAATTATTAACGCATATTCGCTTCGACCGAAATCTAATTCACAATAATTAACAGGTAATGACATTCATTCGCTACAACTCATATTTTTCCTGAGTGCATGGCTGAATTCTTTGGTTAGTTGCATCTTGAAATTATGTTACAATTAGGGGGGCGAGCGCTTCGTGCGCAACTTTCCGTTTTCAAATTTGATGTCTGTGAGTTTCTTTTTATGATCATACGCACATATAGCAGAATTATAGTTCCTCCAATAAGTAGATTTTCTGTATGTATTTATTTTAGATGCTTATAATGATAACTTTGATTACTTTAATGTAACCGTCTGTCTGAGCCTCTGGCACGTTAAATTTGCAAATTTCGTCAATGGATAGTTTGTGTGAATGAACTGTTCATTTCCAGATAGTGTACAAAGAATGAATAAAAACTGTTTGTAGGGAGATGTAAACAGCGCTATAACTCAAATATGTTTCCATCGATCTAGCTGGAAATAGGACCATAAGGTTTTCAAGTGGTGACTAAAATACCTTACGAATTTCAGCCATATCGATGGAAAACTTTTTGAGATATTTGAGAAACAACACTTTTTTAGATGACATAAATATAAGGTATTTCGGTATAATGGTCGTGCCTAAAAAAATGAGAAATAAGTACTATACGAGAAAGCTACGTGTTAATATCAGTTAGCAGCGGTTTTTTTGAAAGGCTTATAAAATTCAAGCAAAGTATTGTTTATAAAATAAGATTTGTTACTATTTTGTTATATATAATTCCATTGAAATCATTTATAAATTGATTTGACAGAGTGTTGGATAGATATTGAAACTCCGGTAGAGTCGATCCTCCTCGGAAGAAGAGGACCCGTACCATTCGTGACGGACCGTTGAAAAGAGAGGTTTGCGACAGTCTTTAAGATGAGCCAGTGCAAAGCGTTCGTGCACTTGCCAGGCGATTAAGTAATTTATATTAATTTTTCTTTCCGCACGGTTACTTGCGATACGAACTTTAAACGCGTTTTTCTCAAAATAACATTTATTTATACGCGTCACACGATTTTTCCCAAACAAATGGGCCGATCCTTCTGCAATTATAACCACATATTTTACACATAAATAATTGCAGATTGACTTATTACCCAAATTTGTTGTATAAAGAGTGGCGAAAATTAATAATAATTTTTGTTTGTATTTTAAGACTTTGTTTATCATACTCAATAATTTGTAGAACAATATTTTTTATACCATGTACTCAAAAAAATCACAAATATAGCCTATTTTTCAACCTATGAAGTAGGCTACACTCTTAATTACGTACACTTCAAGATTAAATGTTAAGGGGAAGCCAAAGCGTCGCTGGAAAGTAAATGTGTGGGCAGGCATTGTTGGTGATCAACTTGTAGGCCCGTATTTCTTCGAGGAAAATATAACGGGCGAAACCTATTTATATTTCCTCGAAAATGAGTTGCCTTGTCTTTTGGAAGACAACCCTGTGAGTATGAATGTAATGTGGTGGTTACAAGACGGGGTACCACCTCACAATACCAACATTGTCCGATTATGCTTGGAACGTTACTTTCGGCGGCGCTGGAACGGCAAAATGGACCGTCAGTGAAATGGCCGCCACGATCACCGGATCTAAATATTTTAGATTTCTTCCTATGGGGCAGAATAAAGGATGTCAGTTACAAAGAGAAGCCCACCACTCGGGAAAATATGATTCAGCGAATCCGAGATGCGTTAGCATCTATTACGACCGCTGAATTACGGCGTGCGAGAGAACACTTTGTTAAAAGATTGCGTTGTGTTCAACAACAAGCTGGCGGCCATATTGAGCCGTATATGTAAATTTGTAAATAGTGTATATATAGTTAATGAAATGAAAATGCCTTTTATTACTCTGTTGTTATTATATTTTATAGATATTTATATAAAACCTATAAAAAAATATTACTGCATTTTTTACTTATTTGTGTTATATTAATTACAATATTCAATGAAAATTAAAAATTTCTTTAGCTAACAAAACTTTGTTGCTGAGACTACTGAGGGCTCCTATTTGATTCCAACTTCTGTTGTATATTGATCGAGTTATTTTTGCCTTTTAGCTTTGGGTTTTCACATAGGATACCATAAAAGCCTATAAGCAAGTTGACCCATTAAAAGACTGTACTTCCGATTCAGAGAATCTACAGAACTTTATTATATTGTAACAGAACTTTGTTGCTGCGAGTGCTGCGGGCTCTTGGATACTGATCGATTTATTTTTGCATTTTGGCCTGGAGATTTCGCGTAGGATCTGTAAGACTCTCATGCTCTCTTTCTTCCGCACTCTCTACCTCTCTCCGGCTCTATCAGAAGCTCTTCCATTCTCTCGCTCTCACAATCGTCCGCTCTCTCTTCCTTTTTCTCTCAAGCTCACTCGTTCTCTCGCTCTCACTCTCTCCCCCACCCTCTCTCTCCCACTCTCTACGTCCCGCTCTCTCTCCCTCTCACTCTCTTCCACTCTCTCTTACTCCCTCTTTCTTCCGCGTTCTCCTAAGCTCATCCGTTCTGTTGCTCTCATTCTCTCTCGCTCTCTCTCCCTCTACCTATCTTCCGCCCTCTTTCTACTTCTCTCTCCCACGCTCTCTCACACTCTCTCTTTCTCTCTTTCGCTCTCTTTCCTCCGTTCTATCTCTCCCACTCTCAACAGCTATCCTTCCCGCTCTCACGTTCACAATCTCCCGTTCTCTCTCTCGCTCCCGCTCGGTTTCTCCCACTCTCTCCCTAGCTCTCCCCCGCTCTCTCTTTACCTCTCTCTCGCCCGCTCTATCTCAAGCTCTCCTGTTCTCTCGCTCTAATACTCTCTTCCGCTGGGTTTCTCCCGTTCTCTTCCTAACTCTCCCCCCGCTCCCTCTTTACCTCTCTCTCTCCCACTCTTTCTCAAGCTTTCCTGTTCTCTCGCTCTAACACTCTCTCCCGCTCGCTTTCTCCCGTTCTCTTCCTAACTCTCCCCCGCTCTCTCTTTACCTCTCTCTCTCTCCTACTCTTTCTCTAGCTTTCATGTTCACTCGCTCTAACACACTCTCCCGCTCGCTTTCTCCCGTTCTCTCTCTCTCTCTCTCTCTCAAGCTCTCAAGTTCTTCTATTCTTTATCGCTCACACGCTGTTTCTCCCGCTCTCTCCCTAACTCTCCCCCGCTCTCACTTTACCTCTCTCTCTCCCACTCTTTCTCAAGCTTTCCTGTTCTCTCGCTCTAACACTCTCTCTCTCTTGTGAGTATGAACAGACGCTCTTGTACACGCTCTTGTTTTTTTGAGGTATTTTTGCTGCCGCTGTTTGCCTGCGGGCGTTTTTGTTGCAGGTACTTGCAAGTGACTTTATGCAAGCCATCTTGGGACAATAGTCTTCCTGTTTCGAGATCAGGTTTGCATATTATTTATAATCCAATCTGACTCTCAAAAGTGAGGTTAGCGACGTGAATCTGCAAATTGCGCGAAGTGGTTGAGAGTTGACTTTCTTCGGTTGGCAGTATTGTTCTCACCAGACGTGGCCTTGTGATTCTCGACATCTGGTGCGCAGGCTGTGGTGGTCGTCATATGCTATAAGGTAATCCAGAGGGACGTCTGATCTCTGTGAGCGGCTCGCTGAGCGACATCTGAGGTACTTCGCCTCTGGTTTGATGAGTTGTCGTCGTGGATAGTCAAATGCGGCGCTTGCGTTGAGTACGTGTTAATGAACTGTCAGCTGGGATTTCCTAGCAGCGCGATTTATGTCAACTGCGGCAGCGAAATCACTTTGCCCAATATGTAAATGCAAATTTACGCGATCTTCGCAGGCAACAGTGTGCATAAACTGCAATTTAAAAGCCCACACAAAGTGTATCAGCGCGCGCGTAGACTCAAACGCGGCTCCGTGTTGTATTATAGCGGAGAAAAACAAGGGGGCAGCACCTTCTGGGTCATCAAGCGCCGGTGCTCCCACCGCCGCGGTACTCGAGGCGAGCGCATGCCCGGCTGCGCAGGCCACGCCCACCGTCGCCGCTCGCCCATTGAAGCGGCCGGTCACACCTCCGCCGCCATCGAATGTACTGGTTGCTAAGCAGCCGCGCGCTGGTAGGTCGGATTTTTCCCCTCTCTCGCACGGTGAGCTGGTTATCGCGATGGAGGAAGAGCCGCCTAAGTGTTTTCGCGACTACATGAATGTATTTGCCGCGCGCGTTAAAAATAGTATAGCTGAACGTGTGGAAAAAAAAATCGATGAGCGGCTATCGGAGATTAATAATAGATTTAGTGTATTACATACTGAGCTGCAGGCCACACGGGCGGAGGTAGACTTGCTCGCGCGCACCACTGCGGAGGTGAGGACGGAAATGCACACCATTCGCGAAGATGTTGACGCGCTGTCACGTTTTGCGGACATACGTTTTGAACAAATGAATACACGTATTCAAGCTGCTGACACAGTGCGCATGAATGAGTTAGCGGCGGTGAATTTGAGTTCGTCTTTGGTCCAAAAGCGGAATTTAGACTCGCGCGCACAGGCAGACAATTGCGAGATTTTATTACTTGGCGTTCCGGAGTCGGTCACAAACGAAGACGACGATATAATTAAATTGTTGCTTACTGCACTGGGTTTGCGTCTGATTTTTAATCAAGTCACCGATATACGTAGGTGGGAACCACGTCGTCGCCCACAACCGATGCCGGGTCAGTCAACCGAAGTTAATATGAGTACGGGTGAGGGTGCTAGTACTTCTGCGCAACCGAGAAACCTTCCTCCTAACAAAATCCGCGGACTAGCTTTTAAAGTATTAACTAAGGAAATTCGGGACAATATAATATCGCGTAGTGGTAGATTAAGTGGCCTCAATGCACAGGGCATTTTTGGTCCGGGTGACGCAGCTTTTTTATATATAAGACCTATATGACCAAAGCATGTACACACATTATGGTCTAAAGCCCTTCGCGAAACAAATCGACTGCATTATGCCAGACCTATTGTGCGTAACATGCAAGTTTATATTAAAAAAACGAGAGAGAGTCAACTGATTCCGGTGGACGCTGACACTGATTTTAATAAGTTGAGTCCCAATAAAGGCACGAGTATAAATCGGGAAGGCCGCATCGGGAAGGAGGGAGGGGGAGTGGGTGCTTACGTTCGTGACATATGCAGGGTTAAGATTATGGGCCAAACGGGCCAAATTTTCGATAATTCACCAGAATTTTTAATGTTAGATGTAGCGTATAATCAATTTAAAGTTTTAGTATGTGTAGTGTACAGGCGCCCGGGCGCCGCTTTGCCTTCCGTGTTTTTCGATTTTGATCGATATTGATTTCAATCGACCTTGTGCCGCCGTCGAATTTATGCGCCTGCGGTTAACTGAACTTAACCTGGAATTGGTTACATCGGAGCCTACGCACCATGCTCATTGTGCGGGCTACATGTCTCATACATGGCTCGATCTATTTATCCTGCGCGACACTACGACGCCATTATGATTAATTTAAATTGGAGAGACCGAGATGCCCAATAAAAAGATTTGATTCACGCAGACTGAGGGGGCTCAACGGTGGAAGCTTCGCTGAGGTTTTTAATTTTGATTTTAATTCTAATTTGATTTTGATGGCCTTAGTGTTGAATCGGACTTGCATGCCTCGGGCCAGGCTCCTACACATGAGCTCAGCGATGCTTTGGCTGTTGATTCTGCTGCGAGGGATTTGAGTGACGCGGTCGTGAGTGCATTGATCAAATTGCACCTCTTGTAATGCATGTCACGGGGACTAAGCGAAAGGCGTGGGTCACACCCAATGTCATTGGTTTGATTAGGGAGAGGAAGCGAGCGTTTCGCACTCGAATGCTTTGGAAGCGGCAAAATTCGATTATATTAATCGGGAACTCAAACGAGGCTGTCGACGCCAATAAATGGCGTATTCTAAAGGGTTATGGAGGTTGCGGGGCGCTCGAGGCCTTCTCCCTCTGCTTTGTTTTCGTTGAACGAATTAAATGCGCATTATGCGGTCATCTCGGGCCAATCCGACCCAGTTTCTAGTCACGTATTGACAGACGTTATGGTGTTCGCACCGTTTTCGACCGTGGGCTGTTTTGAGTTTGAGCGTGTGAATGTTGCGCATGTTAGTGAGGTGCTGGGCCGGGCGACCTCGCGGGTGACGGGTGAAGATGGTATTTCCGTACCAATGCTCAAGCTCGCGAGCTCGTCCATCTTGGGACACCTGACGGGCCTCTTTGATGCTTCGCTATGGTTGGGTTACTTTCCCTCACAGTGGAAGAGAGCGCTGCTGTATCCACTGGCAAAGTCCAGTGTGTGCAGCAGCATAACTGACACTAGACCTATCGCGCGACTGAGCGAGGTGTCAAAGTTGCTCGAGCGAATTGTACATGGGCAGTTGTCGAGTTATTTGGAGGAAAATGATCTCCTTTTCTGCAGACAGGCTGGCTTCCGCCGGGGGCATAGCACGCAGACGGCTCTGCTCGGAGTATTGGAGGATATGCGCAGGGGTATAGACCACTTCTGGTCCTTCGGCGTGACTAAATGTAAATAGGAATAAATTTAGTGTATTTTATGTTAATGTTAATAGGCTTAAGTCGCACTTTGCGGCAATCGAAACACTGGTGCACCCGCGCGCGCATGATATAATTGCAGTCACGGAAACGTTTCTAACTCCACTCGATGCTTCCGATATTATTAAATTACAGCACTACAATTTTTACCGACTTGACCGCATCGGGAAGGAGGGAGGGGGAGTGGGTGCTTACGTTCGTGACATATGCAGGGTTAAGATTATGGGCCAAACGGGCCAAATTTTCGATAATTCACCAGAATTTTTAATGTTAGATGTAGCGTATAATCAATTTAAAGTTTTAGTATGTGTAGTGTACAGGCGCCCGGGCGCCGCTTTGCCTTCCGTGTTTTTCGATTTTGATCGATATTGATTTCAATCGACCTTGTGCCGCCGTCGAATTTATGCGCCTGCGGTTAACTGAACTTAACCTGGAATTGGTTACATCGGAGCCTACGCACCATGCTCATTGTGCGGGCTACATGTCTCATACATGGCTCGATCTATTTATCCTGCGCGACACTACGACGCCATTATGATTAATTTAAATTTGGAGAGACCGAGATGCCCAATAAAAAGATTTGATTCACGCAGACTGAGGGGGCTCAACGGTGGAAGCTTCGCTGAGGTTTTTAATTTTGATTTTAATTCTAATTTGATTTTTGATGGCCTTAGTGTTGAATCGGACTTGCATGCCTCGGGCCAGGCTCCTACACATGAGCTCAGCGATGCTTTGGCTGTTGATTCTGCTGCGAGGGATTTGAGTGACGCGGTCGTGAGTGCATTTGATCAAATTGCACCTCTTGTAATGCATGTCACGGGGACTAAGCGAAAGGCGTGGGTCACACCCAATGTCATTGGTTTGATTAGGGAGAGGAAGCGAGCGTTTCGCACTCGAATGCTTTGGAAGCGGCAAAATTCGATTATATTAATCGGGAACTCAACGAGGCTGTCGACGCCAAATTAAAATGGCGTATTCTAAAGGGTTATGGAGTTGCGGGGCGCTCGAGGCCTTCTCCCTCTGCTCTGTTTTCGTTGGACGAATTAAATGCGCATTATGCGGCCATCTCGAGCCAATCCAACCCAGTTTCTAGTCACGTATTGATAGACGTTATAGTATTTGCACCGTCCTCGACCGTGGGCTGTTTTGAGTTTGAGCGTGTGAATGGTGTGCATGTTAGTGAGGCGCTGTGTTTTAGGGCCTCTCCTATTTTCAATTTTTATCAATGACCTGCCAGCGGTTCTGGAGTACTCGAAATGCATGATTTTTGCGGACGATACGCAGCTCTATTATTCTTTTCACCCGGCGGAACTTGACCTGGCTGTGGAGAGGGTAACTCGTGATGCTGAGGCGGTTGCAAACTGGGCAAGAGTGAATGGTTTGGTGTTGAATGTCTCCAAGACGAAGGTCATTCTGCTAGGCAGTCAAATTTACACCTCGAGATTCGATCTTGGGGGCATTGCGAGGGTATGTGTGGGTGGCATGCCGTTGCCGTACGAGAATGTCGTTAAATCATTGGGTGTGGATCACGCCGACCATGGATTGGACTAAACACGTCTTATCGATTTCGCAAAATGTGCACGGCGTGCTGCACACACTTAGGTTTTGCAGACGGGCCTTATCTAGAGAGTCCAAAAAGGCGTTGGTTGAGAGTCTTATCTGGCCCCATTTGGACTATGCATATGCGGTCTACAACGACGTCGATCGTACGCGTGAATTGAAATTGCAGAGGCTCGTTAATGCGTGTGTGCGCTTTGTCTGGGAAAATATTCTTAGACGGGCGCATGTCACGCTTTACCGCCTGGAAATGGGTTGGCTGTCGGCCAGGAGTAGGAGACTGTATCTCGTTGGCTCGCTGGCTTTTAAAATCATTTCAACATCATCTCCGCCATACCTATGCAATAGTTTTGTGTTAACCGACTCCCGTCCGGGTGCACGAGTCTCTTCCCGCCTTCAGCGTCGACCTCTGACCTATCATCCGCCCCGGACAGAAGCGTTAAATCAGTCATTTACCATTACTGCCTCCAAACTTCTCAATAGCTTTTCCGACGTGACCTTTGATCCCGTCCATCTTCACTCATTTCAGCAACGCCTGCGAGAGCATCTCACTGGGCTCGACCGGCAGACATGGGCCCGGCGCGTGGAAGAAGAAGGCATTATTTTGCCCGAAATTCCGCCGTGGTCGGACGCACACGCATAATGCAGGTACCTCCGCTTAGGCTTCTGCACTCTGCGTACTCTACTAAATAAGTACTTAATATCTAAATGTTAAGGTATGATGGGTCGGAGATGGCGTTTATATTAGATTGTATGCTGCGTTAACATTAATAATTGTTTTTGTTTTTATTGTTTTTGTTTTTGTTTTTATTCTGCGCTAATGTAAAAATTTTTTATGTATTTTATATTCTGCATTTTGTGCTACTTTGGGGGCTGGCCCCCGTAGCCTAATAAATATATATCAATCAATCAATCAATCTTCCACTCTTTCTCTAGCTTTCATGTTCATTCGCTCTAACACACTCTCCCGCTCGCTTTCTCCCGTTCTCTCTCTCTCTCTCTCTCTCTCTCTCTCTCTCTCTCTCTCTCTCTCAAGCTCTCAAGTTCTTCTATTTTTTATCTTTCACACTCGGTTTCTCACGCTCTCTCTTTACCTCTCTCTTCCGGTCTCTCTTTACATCTCTCTCGCCCGCTGTTTCTCAAGCTCTCCTGTTCTTTCGCTCTAACTATCTCCCGCTGGCTTTCTCTAGTTCTCTCTCTCTCTCTCAAGCTCTCAAGTTCTTCTATTCTTTATCTCTCACACTCGGTTTTTCACCCTCTCTCTCTCTCTGTAAGTCCGAACGGCCGTCGATTTCTGTGCTCTAGTTAAAACAAGCTTACTGCATTATTTTCGCCTTCGGGCGGATTTTACATGTCTTCCTTGCAAGCGCTTTTATGCAAGACGCAGCGGTGAGTGTTATCCTCGCTTTTTTTGCTGTCTTGCATTCATTATTTTGGTTTTCGACGTCAAGAAGTCTTGGGAGGTTAGAGATGAGCCTTTCCCACATGTCGATCTACAAAGGCAATTAGTCATGCAGACGCGGTCGGGTGGCGACAGCTCTCGGGATCCACAGGTATCTTCTTCCAGCAAACGGCGCAGATTGAGCGATATGGAAGAGCGTGATGTTGACAGCTTGAGTACAATTGAAACAGCTGCTATTCTTACGGTTTGCGAAGTGCAAAGTATTATAAGTAATGTATGTAAGGATCGCGAGTTATTATTGTCGTGGCTTTCTAGCGAAAAGAGTAAAGAGAAAAAAGACTCGCTTCAATCTGCTATAAACGGTTTTTGCGATGCAATTAATTTATTGTCAACTACGTACTTAGCTCAGCTCGCTGCGTTCGAGCCGCTTAGTTATAGACATGCTATACAGCAGTATACAAATACGTTACAAAAGTCGAGAGATACTTTTGTTGATACATGTAACAAGCTTGAGAATATATCACAGGTTATTCTTTCATGTAATTCGTCGGGAACGGGCGATATTTTGAGGCCAAGCTATGCTAACATTGTTTTCTTTTCTAACGCAGTAGGTTCCACTCGTCATGCGCCAACGGATAAGTCTTCAACATCTAAAGTGAAGTCTTTTGCTGTTAAATCATCTAGCAGAGTGATTATCGGACCATGTGAACACTCCAAAGAAAAATTCGTTTCGTCTAATCTAACTAAGGAAGCACTAAAAAAATGTATAGATCCCGTTAAATTGAAGATGAGTATTAAGAAGATTTATAATTGTCCTAACAATTCGGTTGCTATTGAAGGTGATAACATCGATCCATGTACTCTTAAAAATGTCCCGGCACTTGAAGAGGCTGGTCTTGAGATTAAGTATGACGTTAGATTGAATCCTCGAGTGATTATTTATGGTATTCCGGTGGATCTGCAGGGTAATGATATATCAAAGTGTATAGCCGAGCAAAATTTCGATAATATGTCTAGTAATAATTTTAAAGTTGTTTACCTGTATCCTCCTAGGAATAATAATTAGTTTCGTTCATGTATTGTGGAAATGCAACCCGAGTGCAGAGAGGCTTTAGTCAGTCGTAAAAGAGTCAACATCGGTTGGTGTTTGTGCAGGTTGGAAGATTATATAAATGTTTTACAGTGTTATAAATGTTGCGGCTTTAATCATATCACGAAGGATTGTAAGGAGAGACTTTGTTGCCAATTATGTTCGGGTGATCATAATTATAGGGATTGTAATTCGAGGCAAGCACTTAAATGTACTAATTGTATTTCAGCAGGCTATCCAAATCATTCGCACGCGGCTAATGATAAGGGCAATTGTCCTATATTGCGTAGAAAAATTGTACATAAAATGTCACATATTAATTATGGCTGTTAATATTAACCACACGTGTAGCACGAATTCTTCAATGCGGCAAAATTTGAATATTAGACATTGTAATGCTCAATCAGTATCAGCCCACTTTTCTAGTATAAAAAACGTTGTTACAAAACATGATCTCGATATCTTAGCTGTTAGTGAATCGTGGATGTCATCTTCTTCACTCAAAGCATTTATAGAAATTCCTGATTATACTCTATATCGGACGGATCGAGTAGGTAAATTGGGGGAGGAGTGGCTCTATATGCTAGAAATAATCTAAAATCGCGTTTCTGTGGTTCATCTCCGCAGCCTACATATTATATTAAGCGTCCAGAATATTTGTTGGTTGAATTAACTCTGGGCGGCCATAATTTGTTATTTATTGTCGTCTATAGTCCTCCTAAGGCAGGTTATTGGGACACGGTTGAGGAGGCTATTCTAAATCATAACAATAGTTGTGACAATATTATTTTACTCGGAGACCTCAATGTTAATTGGAATGTAGTCTCAACACCTCAAGTTTTTCTTTCGGAATCATTTGACACATGTGGTCTACAACGTTTGCCCTTTGGCGCTACGCATCACAGAGTGAGAGACGACTCACACACAGCTATTGATTATGTTTGTGTCGGTGATTTATCTAAAGTTAAAATATTCAAGCAATATAGTTACCCTGATATCTCTGATCATGATGTTGTATTCGTCAGTTTGGCGTATAAGTCGCCTTTAAGTTCGAGATTCTCTTTCAGTTCACGTGCATTTATTAAACGGGATTTATCTGCTTTCAACAGAAATTTGGTTTCCATAAATTGGTTTCCACTTTATGATTCATGCAATGTTGAGTCAAAGGTTGACGTTTACGCTAATCGTCTCATTGGCCTGTATGACCTACATGCCCCTTTTCGTATGGTCGCAGTTAAATCCAAACCTTGCCCTTGGATTACTCCAGCAATAAAGTATCTGATTAAGCAACGTAACCAAGCTTGGAGAAAATAATCATGATAATCATGACTCTTACAAGCTGCTACGCAATCGAATTCAGACTATTATGAGAAACTCCATGCATAATTACTATAAACGTAAGCTTAGTGAATGTACTAATAGTTCTGAAATGTGGAAGATAGTTGATAAGATGGGTGTAAAGGGTACATGTCAGGATTTCAGGCCACTTCCTATCACGCCTAGTCAACATAATGAATACTTTGTGGGCGATGGGAGACCAACTATCAAGCTATTTCAGCTTTGTTATGGCCCGAATTCAACCGACAGTAGATTCTATTTTAAACATGTACAAGTCTCCGAATTAATTAATGCCATCAAATCTGCAAAGTCTATTGCAATGGGTGTGGATGGCATCCCTCTCAAATTCATCAAAGAATGTCTACCCAATCTGATTTCTATTCTTCTGCACATTTTTGATAGTTCTTTTCAATCGGGAATTTTCCCTGTGCAATGGAAAAGCGCTCTTGTTCGCCCTCTTTCCAAGGTGTCGCAACCGTCCGCTGCAGAGGATTTTCGACCAATAAGTATATTGTGTGCGACCTCAAAGTTGCTCGAGTTCATCGCCTATCAGCAAATTTTAGATCACGTGAAAGACTTAACAATTCTGGACAACTTACAATCAGGTTTTCGCAAACATTATAGTGTACATACAGCCATGATTAAAGTAGTTGATGACATTAGGAGGAATGTGAATGACGGCTTCGTTACTTTGTTGATCTCGATAGATTTCAAGCAGGCGTTTGACACCGTCAACATTGGTTTGCTTTGTGAAAAGTTAAGATATTACGGCTTCTCTGACTCAGCGATCAAATGGATTTCCTCGTATTTGACTGGTGGGTCACAGTTTGTTGTATCGGCTAATGGAGAGTCTTCTGCTACTCTTCACAGAGTCCAAGGCGTACCCCAGGGGTCAATATTGGGACCGCTCCTATTTTTGTTATTTATTAACGATTTACCATCGTGTCTAGTAGATTGCTCGTACCATTTATATGCCGATGACTTCATAATTTATGCTCACGGGCATTTCAATGACCTGTCGGTCGTAATACAAGGAGTCAATTCTAATTTGCAACGAATTGCGCAGTGGGCTGCCGACAATGGACTTACGATAAATTCACGAAAAACAAAGGCTATTTGGCTGGGATCCAGAAATTATAGCTGCCGTCTTTAGGGACTTGACTCCTCCAGATATCTTATTTGATGGTGTAAAAATTGATATCTGCCCCTCTCTTCGTATTCTAAGTATTGTTCTCAACTCCTCACTATCTTGGAGAATGCAATGTACCGTGACCGCCAGAAAATTTCATTGTGCTCTCTCACGTTTAAGAAAGGCCGGCAACTCACTTCCGGATAGTGCTAAGCTTACCTTAGTTTAGGCGTTAGTGTTTCCTAATTTGGATTACTGTCCGGGTCTTTTTTTCGATCTCTCTAAGGAGTTGGGTTTAAAACTATCGAGGTGTAAAAATGCTGCACTTCGTTTTATATCTGGGCGGAAAAAATTTGAGCATATTACTCCGGTCTACAATGAATTGACGATTCTTTCGTACACTAAAAGAAGAGATTATCTCTGCTTGTGTTTACTCGCAAAGACGCTTGCTTCTGGTCAACCCGCATATCTTTTTGACCGATTTAAGTTTCGTGCGATCGATAGATATGGCTCTAAGAGAGGTTCCGTAAAATGTGGAACTTACTGCCGGAAGAGCTACGTCGACTTTTTGATAAACCATCTTTTAAGGTTGCTTTATTTAAATACTTTGTTACTGCGTAAAATAAATTGTTTATTCACATATCGACATGAATGGTGCAATATTTACTATTTTACATTATATTATATTAGGTTTTACTTATATTTTACTTTTATTTTATTTATATACGCAGTTGTAGTTTATTATATTATTTTATGCGAACTGTGATAATTTACACATTGTACAAATACTTACTGTTTAATAAATATTTATTTATTTATTAACTTTATAAATTTATAAATTTAGAATTTTATTATTTAACGCTTAACGTTTGTTATATTTCTTGTAAACTAAGCCGACGATCCCAAATATATGTATTTTCATGTAATTTTATGTTGCGGCTATGTAGGACCTCGAGTCCTTTACTGCTCAATAAAGAACATTCATTCATTCATTCATTCTCTTTACCTCTCTCTCCCGGTCTCTCTCAACCTCTCCCATTCTCTTGTTCTCACACTCTTTCTCCCGCTCGCTTTCTCCCGGTCTCCATCTCTCATGTTCTCCCGCTCTGTCCATCAGCTCCTTATGTTTTTAACAATATACACAAATGTTACAACTTTTTTAAATCGATAATTTAATTACGATGTTTAGGTTGAACGATTGTGACTTTTTTATTGATAATTACAGAATAAAAATTGTTTATACAATTATTAAGAAAAAAATTATTTTCTCTTGAAAAATGAGACCGTTAAGCCCTCCCTGATGTTTCATGTTATCCATGTGATTTTTTCATATGTTTAATTCAATACTTTAGATATAATTTTTGGGGTTGAAAGGTGAAGATCCTTGTAAATTGTGACATAAGAAATGCGCATGTATATTAAATTACTAATAATTATACAAATATAAAGAAAAAACCATTTTTATTTATTATTATGAAGACTAAGCTGCATGCGTTATTACACTTTACGCTTCGGATTCCGTAGCGTACTACACATTAGTGTAATTACTCAGTTGCCTTTGCTAAGCAGTTTTTCTTCGTCCACGTTATCATTAACAAATTCTGAAAGAAATTGATAATTTTTAATTGAATGAAACTATAATTTTGTAATAGTTTATTATGACACTGTTTTGGGAGGTGCTATTCTGCCTTGTTCTAGGGTGTTCGAACGATTGATAACACCGAGCAAGATACAGTAACACCTCTCGCAATAGTATCATACGTTATTTTACTGACGACAAACTCAAATTTTAAAATGAAAATGACATTTTGAGGTTATAGTACAGTAAATACTTTTTTAACACTCCGTGTGCGAAACGCGTTTTCGCGCACGCTTATTGAAAAACCTGCACGCTAAATCGAGTTTCTCGCACGTTGTGTTAAAAAATAGTATTCGACACATGTGCGAGAGGATGATTTCTCCTCACGTGATCTTTCCGCACTCGCTTCGCTCGTGCGTCGTAAATTGTCCCGCGAGGGAAAAATCGTATTCTCACACTAGTATCGAAATGTACTATTTCGTGCACGAAAATCGCGTTTTTGCGCTCTAAAAATAGGGACTAAAGTAGTCCTTTTTCGGCCGGCGGACAAAAAAATTTTCTAGAAAAAAACTGCAAATTCATACATGAAACAACAAAAGTATAAATCATACCATTGGATGAAAAAGGACTCTATAAAAACAACGCCCCCTACTTATAAAAAACGCCCGCTCCCACGTACATACACGCCCACCCACCTATAGAAGCTCTAATACTATAAACTAATAAAGTAAGTAAATAATCATACTGAAAACGGTGTCATAAATTAGTTGAGAAATTCGGTCCTTATCTCCTTTGCCTGATGGTGTCATTTCCCTCAATTTATCCGTACCAATAATTAATTTCAATAAAGAACAAACCATTTCTTTAGGCGACTTTTGTGATTTAAATCTTATTGAGTTCAGTTCGGCTTCGTTAACATACAGACTAATTCCGTCAACGAGATTTACCTATAATTAATTTTTGAGTAAGAATACTATAAAGCAATTGAAACGAATATATGAGCCAATCCGCAGAACTTTTAGATTTACAATAAAAAAATTTTCTTTTTTTTTATAGCACACATTTCATATTTGGTATACATACTTACACCATCAAGACTTAACAGAAACTGTAAGCGTGCTCAATTTTAGCTTGACGGCAGAAATTGCCCTATCTAAATACACGTAGTTAAAATATGCAAAAATCGATCATTTTATGATAGAAATACGAAGTTAATTGCTTCAGATATCAAAATCTAAAACGTAAGGATGGTGCCGTATTTTTTTCAACAAAGTTACTACACATAGTTTTAATCACAACTGCTATACTGGCTAAAAAGTGTTTATTGTGATTGTGCCTTGCAATACAGTGATATTTTTATACTGATCTCGTTTTCGGACAAAATGTTCAAACGACTGTAACTAACTAAAAAAAGAGGCACATTACTCTAATTGATCGGAATTGATTCGTATCCTTAAAATAAACAAACATTAAGTCGCAGTATTAAAAAAAATTGACGGCGTTTTAGTAGCGCAAATAGATGCAAAATTAAATAATTAATAAAAATTGGTCACATGTTTTCATAGCCGTGTAATTATTTGTAGAATTATAGCACATATTGGAGATTTACAGCTTCATTTTATATATACATATACCAGCTACCTTTTCCGCTTATACTGACATCAAAATATTTGACGGCGCTCCTGCAATTACTTTAAAATATTTAAAAATTAACCTCGTAACAAGGCAATTTTGAAAATTTTATTATTTTATCGACTTCCTGCTTTCTTAGATAATTAATTTGCAAATGTTACAAAACCCATGGGCAACTTTTCTCTTAACTTACCTCTAACTAAAAATATCCCTACGATAGTTAAAATATCGCTACATCAAAATATAACGTTTAATAAAGACGAAAAATTGCAAATCTAAAAGTTCTGAGGATTCGGCCATATAGTCACTTCTTAGTAACAAATATAACATCATGCAACAAGGGGCAAAATTAGCAGATTCTTTCGTGTGAATATTTATTGTACGCAAGAGCAGAACAATAATGGGTTCGATTACTGCACAAGCGAAGTGGCAATAATCATCTGAACGAAAACTGTTCTCGCGAGGGCATTAATCATTCGAACGTTAAATGTACATTCTCCACGCGTTGTAAATTAGTATTACAAATAAATAAGCAGTGTTCATTTTAGTGAAAACTGGAATAAAAATAAATAAAAGGAAATAAAAAATTGACAGAAACTATTAAGAAATGGCAACA